>VZRV01004586.1:1555-69507 GCA_013398115.1 Falcunculus frontatus | reverse complement strand
TTCCCTTTCCCTTTCCCTTTCCCTTTCCCTTTCCCTTTCCCTTTCCCTTCCCTTTCTCCTTTCCTTTCCCCTTTCCTTTCCTTTCTCCTTTCCTTTCCTTCTTCCTTCCCTTCTTTTCCCTTCCCTTCCCTTCCTTCCTTTTTTCATAATAAATAATTACTTTGCTTAGTTTTCTGGAAATTCTGGGCAAATTCCACGTCCTTCTTCCTTAAACTTTTTAGGGTCTCAACCTGTAAAATTTCCACATAAATCCAGTAATCTTTAGACAATTATCTGAGCTTTAGGTTGGAGGATTCAGAATACATGCATTAATAAAAGCCATATAGGAAGTTCCTCTGTGCAATGTTCAGCCAGGAAGAAGAAAAATGAAATAAAGTCACAGTATTTTCACTGCACTACCCATAGTTCTCAGAATAAGGATTTTTGCTGTAAAAGCCTCCAGACTGGTAGTAAACAAGAAATGTGTCATTCTTGAGCTTGGACTAGGTGATACTAGGGTTTCAGACCTGTGAATTATAATACTTAAAATATTTATTCTCATTTAGGAATACAGAAGTAGCAAGAATTATGGAGTCCAGTCATTAAAATTGTTGCTTGAAGAATTTAATGCATTAGAATGGCAAAGTTCTAGCTTAAAATACAAAGCAGCTTTGTTTTCTCTGTCACTAGAAACACTCTGGTAAGTTCCAGGTAAAATTTATTCTTACTCAGTTTATTCCCATAGTGTCAACTTTCATCAAAAACAGTATCCTTAAGAATCTAGTACTTACTGATGTTTAACCTACCTGTATTCACAGATGTAAAGCATATCAGCTTTCTATCTTATTTCTCTTAACTTGGCCGTGTTCTTTCAGTCAGCACATGTCCCCCCAGCATGATCTTTTAGTATCTCTTCTCTGCAGTTAGGTTTTAATTCATAATTCTTGAACATGTATAAGTTTGAAAGTATTGCAAGTCCTCATACAGTGCCCAGGCTCTTCTAGAAATGAATCTAATACAACCATAGACTGTGGGAGTTTTCATCGTACTGGCAACTTACATGATTCTGCAATTAGCTAGTCCAATCAGGTCCTTTCACATCTTTTTCAGCTGATGAGCTCTCACCCTGGAGCAGAACTTTCTGTTATGAGCTGCTATCCTGTCACTCCTCAAGAATATACAGCTCTTTTATATGATATCCTGGTTATCCTGTACTGATAAAAGTACCAAGTTGAGAGGTATAAGCAGATTGGTTTTTTCCTCTCTTGCTTCCTGAGTGAAAAGCAGACATTAGACTATTAATCACCATCCGTTTCAATACTGAGTCTTGAAGAACTCTACCAGTAATTCATCTCCAGTTCCTCTACCTGACAGCTTCATACTCAACATCACAGATTCTTCATTCCTTTCTTTGATTTTAAATTACAAGCTTCATAGTTGGCATCATTTCCTGAAGTCTTGATATATGAAATCCAGTCCATTTCCTTTGTCTAGAAACTCTGTCTAGGATGATCTACATTTGATTAAATTGTTGTTGTTTTACATCCTATTAAATTTTCTTTAAATATTTTTTCCTTCAAAATATGTCCTAAAGCAGTCTACAGAGTTACAGGCTTACAGATGCCTGATTACTTTCTCCTCTTTTAACCGTAGGCACAGTATTTGGTGTTTGATTTGAAAGGTGTGTTCTCATAAATCCTGCAAGGGAGACCACCTAATCCCCCTGACTTGAGTGCATTAAGACTCACTACTTCTGTTTCCACCATAGTTGAGATAACAAGGGTGTGTAAATGAAAGCTGCCATGAAACATTCTGGTTTTCTTCCCAAATCAACATAATTGTCCTTTTTGAAACCTGAGGCAAAATTTGTTTCATTTTTGGCCACACCTAGATTATCTTTAATCTCTGTTTTACCTTGACTGCAAAGCCACCCAACTTCATTCCTTGTGCATTTTAGTCTCAATTTATATGGCTCAAAAAGGAAATACCATATAGTTCAATATCTTCTTCCAGGCCAAACACAGAACCTATTTTGACAGTCTAAAGTTTCATCCTTCATTTGTAGATTACTGGAGAGTTCTTTCAAATTTTTCTCTAGTTTAAAGTAAAATGTTCTATAAGATTCAATACTTTTGACTTTGAAATTCCAGGTTTCTTCCATGGTCAGATCCCTTGGGATTCTAGTTTTAATGGGCTTTATTAAACATTTCCATTAGTTCATCAAAACTTGTCCTTTTGAGTTGTAAATATTTAATTGAATATCTTATTTTTTTTATCACTTTATCTTAAATGGAATCAGTTTCTATTTGCTTGATTTTGGTTCCTTTTGTGTTTTCAAAACCATAACACATATAATGAGTCTAATAAAAAGTATTTCATCTAGGTTCTGGTTCTATATTATTTTCTGATTTTAGAAGATTCATTTGGCTATTCTTCCACAAAAAGGTCCTGACCCAATCAAGTTATTACATTACTACACTCTTTTATTTCTTTAGCTTCCACACTGCATTCAGAGCTCCAACTTTCTTTTTTCTTTTTTCTTGTCTTAAAGACTGAGTCTCCTTGAATATCTGTGTTCCATTTGGAATTGCTGTTCTTTGGTATTTTTATCTCTATAACACTTGGTTTCATCTCTAATGGGTGTAGCTCAAAATCCTCCCTATCTGAGGAACATAAAATAATGTATAAGCATTTGTTAGTTCCATAGCATACCAGTGAAATAACTAATTGCCATGGTGGAAGGTGCAAGTGCATTGCACGTTGAGAAGGCTGAATGTAGAAACACCAAAATTCCATGGACAAGTCCACCCTTGTTCTAGATGGATTCTTTTACTACACTTATCACCATAATGTCTCAACATCTTCAGTGGTGTGGTAAGCAATATGACTAACATTTAATATTTGCACTTTGTTTTCTCTTGCTGTTATCTTTCCTCTCAGTGCAAAAGCATTTTGGTTTTAATTTTTAGCTTTTTCATGCCTCTCTTCTTTCTATTTGTTGTACTGCATGGGGCATAAAGAATGGCATCTGCCACCTGTGCAAAGGAAAAAAGGTTTCAGTAACCGTGTGAGGCCAGTTCAAGGGTCCGTTTGGCTTTAGACCACTGTCTTAGACCACTGTCCTTCAAAAAAGATTTCCTACTTAGATTCTGACCCTAATAAAACTATTACAGCACAGAAACTCATCTGCTGTTGAGGATGTCATCCTAACTTTGATTGGCATGTGAAAAAAACCAGACATTAATTCCTTCACGTGTCTCTTTGGTAGCACTCCTAGGACCTTGTCAGCCTGCACAATAAAAGAAAGTCTTATGATTTGAAGCTGTGTTTTTCCCAATAAGAATTGGCATTATCCCAAAGCTCCTCATATCATGAATCTATACTCATTTTTTGTGAAAATTGCCCCTAACTTTACACCATACTACAAAAAGAGATCAGACTCTCAGCCATTTCAATGCAGTGATGACAGGAAGGAAGGATATCAATAATGACATCAGTGTCCTTTACATTGAGTTCCTGTGGCACCTTCAGGAAGACAACTTTCTGAGTTAACCTCTGGCCCAATTGGCTCTGTCATGTTCTTTTGGTGTCTGATTAGGTGCAGATCAAATCCATTTGGGTTTGTTGCCACAAGGTAGGCAGAAGGGATGAGAGGATGAAGGACAGAAATTACAGTAGATAGTCTGAGACATTTAGGAGTTATCATTCAATATTGGTTTCTTTCATCTGGCATCTGAGGCTTTACAGCAGCACACAGAACTCACCTTACCCAATGGCCACAGGCAGCCACTGTCAGCTTTGCCAAGAGACTCCTGAGATTTCTGATGATGCTTCTGGTAAAGGGAGCACCAGAGTGAAAGCTAGCCTATTTTCAGAGGCAGGATGAAGGCTTTTAGGCACCTCAGCTCTTAAGCAGAGATTATTATACTGACTCTCTAAGAGTCAGAGATCTGTTAGAAATACAACGGACTACCGTTGTCTGAATAAGCAGATTTATTTATAACTGCAGAATGCTATGTTTGCCATTCCATGAGGCCAAAAATCACCACTGTCTTGGTGTTTAATATGGTTCAGTACCACTGTGAAAGCACTGCAGCAGTTGTAAGCACTGTCACCATTATTACTCTGTTGTCTTCTCTGCCATGGACCTTCCCTTTGATCCAAAAGTACAGGACAGAATTTGGAGGATTTTTACCTTCCTGCTTCTCTCCTTCATTCTAGGTTTCTTACTGTAGTGAAATAAACGAGCTACTTCTCTATTTTTTCTCACCAATTTATAAGAAATATGATGATGTACCCAAACAGCTTTTGTTTGCTTGTTCTTGCTTTGCGTGTAAGCAGAGCACCATGAAGAACCCTTGGTGATTAGACAGAGGAGTTGAAGAGCTCCAAGGGGGGCAAAGTAATAGAGAAAAACCTCTAAGTGCAGGAAGAAACGTCTCATAATAACCTTCCTGTAGATAAAAAAAGTCAAAGGCTGAGACGTGTTAATTTGAAAAGGCAGATGGAATTCTTGTGTACATTCGAAAAGTGACAACTCCAAGTGTGCTTTCAAGGTGAAATTTCAAAAAACACCTGCCTGAGTTAGGGGCACAAACCTAACTGGAATCTGAGTCCTTTAAAAAATGTCATGCCAAAATCACTGGAGAATAAAAATATGCTGTAGACTTGAAGAGTAGTATCTAAAATATGGCCATTTTTGTGCCCATAGTCCACATCTGCAAGTAATTATGGGTGCAAATGTGGATATGTCAACATCTACATACATTAATGTACCTGTTAATCTGATAGTTAAATGTCTGTTTGTTATCAAATAACATACTCTGTGAAACTGTTCCCACAGTTATTTGTGTGTAAAAAGGGAAGCCATGTTAACATTAACTCTTAGAATTCTAATGTTGATCTTTTTATCATGCACAAATGGAAATCACACTAATATCAAAGATAAATATACGTATTTGAGGGAGACATGAATACCTTTCCTCATTTCTATTTTATTGAGAACTGTATTTTCCACCTATGTTGTTCTCATCAATTCTCTTCTGTAGCAATAAACAAGTGAGTTACATGAACTTGCATGAGCAGAATTGTCAGTAATTAGTTTTTAAATGCTTTCCAGTTCAGGAGGCTAGGCACTGATCTTACAGATTATTTAAAATTGCCCTTTAAATACTCCTTTACACGTTGAAGTGAAATTTAGATTTAAAAACATAATTTCAAACCCCTCTACACAAAACCCTACCCAAAGAAAATGTCAGACTTGTATATCTGTGGATCACTCAAAGACAAGTGATTTAATTTTTTTCTCTTTCTTTCACAGATATATACTGATTAGTTACTATCCTGAGATGAGACATTTTCCTGACTAGATTGTGGTCATAGTTGTTGATTTATACTAAAGAAAAATACAGTTTCATGGAACTGACTTTCCAATATGATTATTTAAAAATAAAACCAAAACCATTCTAATTATGAGCTACTTGCTTTCATGCAGCTTTGTAGCTTTCAGGGTAGAGTTATTCATTTCAGATGTCTGGTATGCACATTAAATTTTTTTCCTGGAAAACTTCAGCCATCTTTGGGACTATGATTAACAGGTTATATTGTTATGCTGATTATGAAAGCGTAAACTACCAGCTACTTTGTTAAGTTTTGGCACATTCAAAGTCTGTCTCAAGAACCTACAGGCTGAGAGAAGCTTAGCCTTAGTACTGAAGAGGTGCTTAATGATACCCTTCTGAAAATCTTATCAAACTAGTTGTAAACCTCTAAAAAGTCACCTTTAGCTTGTGCCAAGAAGTTTGTCACAGCCTGGAAGTAACCTCTTTTTAATAACCCTTCTCTACTCCTAGAGAGCTCCTTAGAGATCTTGTACTCTGCAGCCAAGAGGATTTCTCTGGTAGGTTTCCCCTGCTGAAATCTGCTGCGGCTCCTGGGAATCACACATCATGAAAACAAACTATACTGCCTGCCTTTTGCCACGTTAAGGAGTACAGTATTGTCCATTCATGCTTTGGCATATCTGGCTTTTGCTTTATTTATATAGACACACATAACCCTCCAAGGCACTACATTTGAAGATAACACATTAAAAGAACATTAACCTGCATTCGTGCCTCCACCAGCCCTTTCTGTAAGCAATGATGCAGGCACTAATTATCTGTATACATTCAATAATTTTTTTCCCCCACCAGTGCCCTCACCTCACTCATAACAAGGTCTGAGCTCGGGACTCAGTCAGGATGGTATATTGAATGGAGCTGCATTGTAAACAATGCTTTATAGACCTCTTCCTCTGTTCGTTGCAGAAGTTCAAGGTGTGTGATCAAAACAAACACACTGTGGGATTAAAAACAAAACAATGGTTGCCCAAGTAAAACCAAGACAGGTTCTACTGCAGTCTTTGACACTGTGGGTATGTTTACTGTGGGTAAGTGTATACTGTAGAGATAACTGAGCAGTTCAGGCACCAGGAACAAGGTGCAGCAGCATAAGGGAATTCATTCTTTTAAGTTAAGCACAGAGCTACCTGAAGCTTCTAGAGCCAGACTGGATCATGCAGCTGGGTAAGCTTGGGTGGACAAGAGTTTGCAATATAAAAAATACACAGAGCTTTTCTGTGTTGCTTGGTTGCTTATGCTGTATTTTGCAAGGATGGTCAGTCAGCAATTTTGCATTTCTTACTACCTAACTCACAGTCTGGGATACTCCTTTTGTGTGTGGGCTCAACACACACAGCCACAAGCAGAACTGATGGGAGCCATACATTGAACTGAGCTATTAAAGATGTTAAATGATCAGCCAGCAAGCTAAATGTATTACTTAATAAACTAAGAATCTTTACTGATAATTTCTTATGCAAAAACAAGGTGTCAACGTGTTTTTCAATAGACATCTCTCAATGCCATCATTAGACTTCAAAGAAGAAGAGCAAAAATCATACACTACTTCACATCTGTGCACTAATATTTAAGGAGTACCATTAAAAATAAATAAAATAATTGAATATAGTAAGAGATTCAAATACTTAAGAAAGGAAAACTGGGACCCTTAACCCAAGATTAATTAAAAAATGCATTGTTACCTATACATAATAGAATCACAGAATGGTTTGTGTTGGAAGGGACTTTAGGGATCATTTAGTTCCAACCCTCCTACCATGGGCAGGGACACGTTCCACAAGGCCAGGTTGCTCAGAGCCTATCCAAGGCTTGAACTCTTCTAGGGATGGGGCATCCACAACTTCTCTTCACTGTTCCAGTGTCTCACCACCCTGGCTGAGATTTCTTCCTTATGTCCAACCTAAACCTACTCTCTTTGAGTTTAAAGCCATTTATTCCCCCTGGTCACTACATGTCCTTGCCAAAAGTCCCTCTCCAGATCTCCTGCAACTCCTTTAGATACTGGAAATCTGCTGCAAGGTCTCCCTGGAGCCCTCTCTTCTCCAGGCTGAACAACCCCAAATCTCCCAACCCATCGTCACAAGACGTGCTCCAACCCTGTGATGGCCTTTGTGGCCTGCTCTGGACTTGCTCCAACAGGTCCGTGTCCTTCCTTTGTGGGGGCCCCAGATCTGGATGTACTCCAGGTGGGGTGTCATGAGAGCAGAGTAGAGAAATAAGAATGTTTGAGACAAAGTTTCTCTGCTGTGTACACTGAGTCCGCAGTGAGGCTACACAGCAAACTGCCATTTAAATGCTTCCTAAATAATTGGAAATTTATAATGTTGGTGTGTTTTGGGGGTTGGTTTTGTTGAGTTGTTTTTTTTGATATGGATACCTTTAAAATGCAATAAACAATATCTGCATGATGGAATGAAAAATAGCTGCACTCTGCTTCCTATTTTTCTCTCAGAGATTATTTTCATTCAGATCCTTCCTTTTTTATTTTTCCCAGCCTGCAGTCAACTGAGGATTTTTGCTGAACTGCTCAGAAACCTTGCTGCCTTACATACTGAAATCATGAAGTACTGTATATCTCTCTCTAGAAAGGAAAAGTAAATACCAGAGTGTTCTAACTGAGGTCATACTTTCTCCATGTCTAGACATCTTTGGTAATCTCTCCCTTTTATAATACTGCTGTGCCTTCCATGTACTCAGCTGTGAGGAAAGTACTTTGCACTCAGTTGCATAAAATATGCCGAATTTCCAGACAACTTTCAGTACAGCATCTCAGATTGTTAGGGCTGGTGTGTGGGATCTTTTAAGAAATCAGATTTTATCCTCTGAGGAACTTTGTTCAGTAAACCAGTGGCAAATTTGGAATGAAAATACCACTGATGTGGTTCCTTAATGCCCAGCTTGTTAAGCAAATTCTGTTGAATCCAGTCGCCAGTAAACAAGCTAAACTTCTTGTTCCACTAGAAACATATTTTACTAAGAATCTTTGTAGATCACTCTTTATGCAAAAAATAATGTCACAAGTCATGGTTTTGAGCAGAAAAAAGCAAACATTTACCAAATTAAATCATATGCTGAATCAGTGTTTGCCCTCATAGTTCCACTTTTTAAATATTAATACTCTTTTCTATCTCTTTGTACATAAATAATCTTTTAAGAGAGTAACAATGAAATATAGACAATCCACATCAAATGAATGTGAACTTTTGATGTAATTATCAAAGGTCTGCTGGATTTTGTCTAATTTTAATTAGTATTGGGTTTTAACCAACAAATTCAAGTCTCCCATGGATTTTTTAAATCCAAACATTATGCCCCCTTGCATGAAGGATTTTGGCTTGATTTGGCCCCTTATAAAGGTACTGGTTATGAATAAAATTATGTAGAAGTTCAGATTTTGAAAAATAAAGGGCTGAGGATTTGCTTTAACATGGAACAATTAACTAATTGGTCTATGTCCTAAATGAAACTCCAGTAAAGGCTTTTGGAGTGGGTTTTTTCAATATTAGCTGTTGGAGAAATACTTTAATGTTTAAAAAGAGTATACTAACCTGAAATTCTTCCTGATACATGGAGTCATAAACTAAGTAGATCATAAAATCATAGAATTATTAAGGTTGGAAAAGACCTCCAAGATCATCAAGTCCCACCTTTGACCAATCACCACCTTGTCATCTACACCACAGCACTAAGTGCCACGTCCAGTCTTTTCTTGAACACTTCCAGGGAGGTTGACTCCACCACCTCCCTGGGCAGCCCTTTCAGTGAAGACATTCCTCCTGATGTCCAACCTGAACCTTTCCTGGTGCAGCTTAAAGCCGTGTCCTCTTGTCCTGTTGTTACTTGGGAGAAGAGACCGACCCCCCCCTGGCTACAGCCTCCTTTCAGGCAGTTGTAGAGAGTGATGAGGTCCCCCCTGAGCCTCCTTTTCTCCAGGCTAAACACCCCCAGCTCCCTCAGCTGCTCCTCATCAGACTTGTGCTCCAGATGCTTCACCAGCTCTATCGCCCTTCTCTGGACATAGTCAAGAACCTCAGTGGCCTTCTTGTAGTGAGGGGCCCAAAATTGGACACAGGACTCAGGGTGTGGCCTCACCACTGCCCAGCAAAGAGGGACAATCACTTTCCTAGTCCTGCTGGGTATGTTGGCTCAAAAGAATTTTGTAACTCTTCCTGAATCTGCATGTCATCCTTGCCCAGGAGTCATGCTATTCTTGTCTATATTGTTCCAATTTCAGTGTATGTACTGCCAAAGTGAAATATGCAATACTATCATCACTTTCAATGTGGTGGAGAGCTTAAGCATTGAGATACTGGCCATTGCAAATAACTATAAAATAGGATTGCTACATGCACATTTGCAACATGTTCTTATGTGCTTTTACTGATTCCAGTCCTTTTTCCCCTGGGAAATTCCAAATGTCATTGGAACAGGCAAAGAAACACAAAGTTAATCAGACTGAGACTATCAGACATACAAGGCCATTTGAGTTTTGCTAAGAGATTAGAAATGAGCTGTATTTTTTTCCTGGTAGACCTTTAACCAAGGAGGATAGCCCACCCAGGCAGTAAGGGGTGATTGATGGATTCTGAAGCCAGAAAGGATCATTAGTACCATTTAATTTCTAGCCACAGGACCTATATTATTTGTTTCCCCTAGGAGGTCCTTAGAGAGGGGAAAGCTGATGGCTGATAGCGCTCTAGTCTGTTCCAGCTGCTGCAGGGTGAGGAGCTGAGTGTGGCCATGGGAAGGGTGCTGGATGTGAGTAGCCATGATCAGACCCTGCAGGATGGGAAATAGGCTGGAGGGTTATGAAAAGGAGTGGGCCAACACCAGGAGCCACATTTCAGGAGTGCCCACTTCCCCATCTCACTGCCCCCTCTCTAACTTCCTCTCTCCACAGCTGTTTTAGCCCCTCAAATCTCCCTACAAGATACAAATAATCCCCTGAGCTCCATTCCTCTTTACTCACTTCTCCAGAGCTTACTCTGGCACCACCTTGACGGCCATACAAACTTTGCCTAATGTCAAAGATTAGATTTCTCCTCTGCATCCATTTTGGATGAGTTTTTCATGCTTCCAAAGATGCACAGGTGCTTTTCCCTGGGTGCTGGCAGCTCCACTCTGCAACACACATTTGCTTCCTGTTCATGGCATTTCAGTGTGTTCAAACTTCTGCCGAATTCAGGCCACCTATCCAGGAGATTCAGCGTGCTCTAACAGCTGACTCCTGATTGCTTTTCACAGCATCAACTTTGCGTCCCCTTCAAACTGCACCCAGCGTTCAGATAATTTTCAAGTAAGGGTTAAAATGGCTTAGGACCAAGAGTCTTGCAGTGTCTTGTTATTAATGGCCCCGATAATTAATGCCTTTCCATTAATGCATACATTTCGAGTGCTATCAGTCAAGTGGCTTTTAAATCATGTAATCTGTGCTCTATTAATTACATATAATGCAGGATTTTAAAACACAATGTCATGTGTAGTATGTCAAATGCCTCGGTGAAATTTAATTACACTGTAACAACACAGCTACCTTTGTCAACCAGACTTATAATCTTATAAAAGAAAAACCTAAAGAAGATAATTTGACAAGAACTACTTTCTCTGAAACTATGTTGAACGATATAGCTTTATTTTTAGCACATAATTCCCTGTTGATAGAGTGCTGACTTTGTCCAGCTTTCTAATTTTTTTCCTAAGATTAGTATCAGAATAACTGGTATATAATTTCCTGGGCCATTCTCTTTAAATGCTACCATTGCTTTGGCAAGTCAGCAATTCCTTGAAATATCCTTTCTTTCCCAAGACTTGGTAAAGAAAATTAACTCTAGTGGTCCAGAGATCTTCTTGACTAATTCTTTTAAACTTTTCATGTAAGAACAAGGTTTGAAATATTTTGTTTTAGCAGAAGATATGAACTATTCAGATGCACTAATTGTTGGGTTTAATTACCTTTAATATTTTATTCCAATTACTATTTAATTTTATTTTTTTGAGAAATCTGCTGGCCAATATTGCCATTCACTTATTTCTGAAAGGAAGAAGTGTAGGGATCAGGACCCCAGTGGGACCTCAAGGCAGATAAGTGGCTGATACCCAGCTCCTGTTCTGACCTAAGGGTGGGAGTGCTGGTTCATCTCACACTGAGCCCATGAGGTAACTGTATGCCTTATCTTTGGTAAGCATAACAGGAGAGTCTGCAGGGTGCAGTTTATTGATAAGAATGATGAATTTGCATGTATGCTGGTTCTTTATCAGGCCCCTAGAAACGTTTTGCTGTCTACCTTTTCCTCATAATTACAACCTGTCATGGCACTTAGCAAAACACATTGTACCAAGAAACTTCTCTTTTCCTTTCTAGCAGTGCTCTAACTTCATGCAGTTCTAGAAGTCTTGAGGCCTAACAAGAACTGTGGATCTTCCCACAGCAAGGTTTTTCTCTAGGGTGATGCACCTGGAAAAAGTACAGCCTGTGGTAAGCATCAAAGTACCCTGAGTAACTGTCTGCCCTTGGACAATCCCACAGCTTTTCTTGTTTCTCGTGGTTTACCAAGCCTGACAACAGATGTGGGTGACTTGTTGCTTTGTAGTTCGTTTGTTTGTTTGTTTGTGTGTTTTCATCTGAGATTTTCACATTCTTGAAAGATGTTTTTGTTCTCCTGGTCTTTGAAAACTCTTGAAAATGTGCAACCTAGAGGTTGAAAACCTAGAGGCAAACACGTAAGTTGAGATTTCATTGTCTGCAAAATCTAACTATTATACAAACCTGGTGACTTTCTGGGTCTTACCATCCCCAGTTTTTGGGTCTGGTACAGCAGAAAAGTTCTAAACAAAGAGTTCAGGATTATTTCAGACCAGCTATTTCCAGGATGCCATAAGTAGATATCTGGGGAAAGCCAACACTCCGCTGATTTTTTTTTCTATACCAGTACCAGTCAGAGGTAAGGTACTGTGCTGCACAGACCTGCGGGGTGAACTAAGGTAATTAAGGGTCAGAATAACTGTACACAGATAATTACTCACTATTTATAAGGAAATATTTAACAACAAGATCATAAATGTAATAACTTTATTTGCAGAATTATGAAAACCAGCACTGAAACTATTATTTATAGGTAAACGGAAATGCCAGAATCAAAAATATTTGCTCTATTGTTATTATTATTGAAATGGTGAACTGTTCAGTGTGTTTCATTCAGTCTTTGATGGAGATGACTTAAAACTGAGATTCACTATTCCCTTTTATTTATTTTTTTGTTTTAGCACACCTTGTTAGGAAGGACGCTCAAGCAGTCCTTAATTACATAACATCTCTGATAAAATCCATGCATGGGTACCTAGATATCTATACATTACTCTTCAGCACATTCCACCCCTATAAAAACACAGCATTAAAAAACCCAAATAAAATCATGGAACAGCCATGTTAAAAAGTTAGTTAGTTGACCTACATAATGAGCACTGTTTAGAAAAAATGTAGCTTCACTTCTCTCTGTCTGTATTCTCTACATTGCAAGGGGCAGTTATTTCTTTGTTTAATCTTGTCTTTGACCACAGTTCAAAAGTCAATATTCTGCTGTCAGGTGCAGGCTTGCAATTGAGGGAGAGGTAAGGAACTTAACTAGGAAGCTTTGTGAATAGGGAATTGAATTTGCATCTAATTCTCTAAGCACACGTGTTTACATGACCTTTAAAAAAGGGAATTAGAGCAGTTTGATCACGAGCTCTAGGCAATCTGACATAGTGAGGTCATTGAATCAAGAGGCTCAGGTACTTCTTACATGAGAGCTGAACTGAAAGAGAATTATTTTAATTTAAATGCAATTTCATATCAAATTCATTGCTGTGTTAGTACTATGAATTTAATGTAGTGGCATTATAAATGACTGTCCAGAAGCTTCTAGGGTAGGAAAAAACACTTTAAGGCTGTCCGTTCATCTGGGTCCCTTCTTGCTACCAAACAGTGCAGGAAGGGTGTTGTGGAGATTTGGTGCCAGAATGCGGCAAGTTATATTTGGGCAGATATCTAATATTTACTGAGGTCAAATGTATCACAACATTAAATTCTCAGGAGGATACCAAAGCTTGGTTAAATTACATGGGGACATTTAATTTCTAGACTCCTTTAATGCCAAACTTTCATTAGACTACAAGTATGCAAAGGATGATTTTGATTATATGACCTGTCCTGTGTCTAAGAGCCAAGCATCTCTTGTTCTGTGCAAGCACTACATGCCTCTATGGATTTAGAGCACTGGGTTTTGAAATATGTAGAGAAAATAAGTACTTTTCAAAAGTGAGAAGGATATTGGAGTTCTTATTTACTCTCCAAATGCTCAACAGCACACTTTTCAGGAGCATATTAAAACTTTGTCTCTTCTCCACCCACGTGGGTATAGAGGATCTTTGTGTGCCTTACATTTCCAAGGAGGATAATACATTGCTTACCAGGGGAAAGGGAGGGTGGGAAAAACAGAATGTCTACATAGCCTCTGCCAGGAAGTCATGAGTTTATTCTGTCTGTGTTTCCAACTGACAAGGAACTTTGTGTATGATGTGTGACTCTGGACAGAGTGGTGCTAAACCTACTTTAATAGACACTGTCCGTTGCCTTTTTGGGCAACCCACTAACCAACTGTTCATCTTGTTTGCTGTGGGAGTACAGGCAGAACTGCTCCCAAAAAGCAGCTGACAAAAAATGCAGTGTGGGGGCTCTGTGGGGCAGATTGCCACAGATTGCTATTAGGATTACCTATGTCATATCTACGATTAATGTGAAGTTAACAAGCGAATATTCCCAACCCAAATCCATTGAGATTTCACAGGATAGTAAGTGCAAAGGAGTAGAACAGGAATGCAGGGTTTCCTATCCTTTTAATGGCTCATTAATACTAGTTATAAATGTTTAATGGCTGATTACATCTTCATCCTGTACCAGGCCCCCAAACACGGGTGTCAACATGCTCCTCTTGTTCCATGGGTTACCTGGTTTAATGAGTGTTCCATAATACGAAGGCAGCCCCGGCAAGGTGACCTCCCTCAGCCCTGCTCCCAAGACTTTCTTAGCTGTCCTTCAAACAGACATATTTCTTCCAGCACAGCATGCCAAGTCCAGTTCAGAGAATAGTTTTTCTGGTTCTCTGCTGAGACAAATAAGGGGCATTCAAGATAGTGAATAGTAGTATCAGAAAGATATTTATTTATGGTAGTATTATCTAGGTGGTGGACTATTTTTAGGGAATCTCTTCTAAGTCATTCCCACGCTAGATGAAAAGTTCCTTTTTCTTTTCAGTTTTCTGAACAACATTATCCATAAAATTTTTTGAAAGTCTTAGTAATTTACTTAATATTTATAATCCTGTTTAATTACAGCTACTTGTGATTTTCTATTCTTAGATATCAGCTTTCCAGTTTATAATAATACAAAAGAAAATGTAGTTTGCAAAAATATTGCACAGATACATAGTGCTCAATTTTGATGAAGCTGGGCACAGACTGGGGACTGATTATGTCTCTATTATGCCTAGTAGATTGAGAAAATCAAATGGTCTTAGCATCTGGGTTTTAAGACAGTCTAACTAACACAGATGTTACTGCCAGAGTGCATACAGCCCTGTAGCGGACAAGCACAGTGGAAAGATACTGCAGACATCCCATTTCTCCATTATGTTCCCATTCTGCATCTCACCTGAGAAGTCCAATAAGCATCTAATGCCCTTTTAGTTCTCAATAATGGAAATTGATGGCTTTTGGGTTATGAGTAAAGTACCTTTCATTGTTTCTGCATTTTTTTTTAAATGGAAAATACTGATGTTTCTGTTGGAAAAACAAATTCATTGTTGTATGAGAGGAGCTCTAGCTTAAGAGTTAAGCCAGAGGAGAAGGACAGAAATGTGAAGATCTCAGCCATTGCTTCAGCTGCTTTTCAGAATGCAAACATTTATGTTCTGGTTCAAAATCTGAGATTTTCCATTGATGATTTCAATTACTCTTCTTTTTCTTTACATTTACTGCATTTTTTTTTTTGGTGAAAATTGCATTTTCAAACCAGCCTATAACACTATAGAGAGCACTTACGTGTCCGTATTTCACTGAATTTCTGATCAGTTACATCTGCTAATTTCTGCAATAAGAGCCCCTGACATGGTTCATGGTGGATGCATTTCAATGTAGCAGTTCTCACCTGAGATTTAAAGGAAGCTTTTGACATGTTTAAAAACTTTTCTTATTAGCTAAGGTGAGGGATAGGTTTCAGGTCTGCCACCCACCAGCCATAGAGGCCAATAGGACATATACAAATATTTTTACATAGATAAAAAATTTATAGTGCAAGCAGGAGAACATATAGACATCATACAACATGCATGACTGGGACAAAAAGCACTATGAATAACTAAAAATCAGATTTGATAGCTTTTTTGCTTTATCTTTTTTTTTTTTTTTCTACTAAGTACTTCACAGTCCTGACCTTTCCAGCAAAATTTCATCATGTAAAATAATCTGAAATGCATGTCTTCTCTTGGTCACAAGCACATGCTGCCTCTGCACCCTCTCAGTGGTTGTATGCTCTGGATGAATCAGTAATCACAGTAAACACAGTAAACACAAAATCAGGATCACAGCCCTTCTTAAAATGAAACGTATAAGAAATTATTACAATGATGATGGGATCCAAATATCTGTTACTGTTGTTGCTTTGTGTAAATAGTTTCATTTGTAACTCTTCACTGTTCAGGAACCTTACCAAGTTGTTCTCTTCCCAGATGGTTTATTCCACACTCTGCTCCTGCAGGAAATGGTCAAGTCTACATGCTCTGCTCTGGATCTCTGCCTCCTTAGCAGGGGAACAGAAATACCAGGAGATGAGTTGTCCCTGACAGTTTCCCACACAGCAAATACGCAATCAAGGGTCTCTAACAGATTTTCATCTCCTAGTTTGTGGATTTTCATTTATGGTGTAACAAACCTTGGCAGAAATCCTGAGCAAGCTTCCAGTCACTTGAATTGAGCCTTTCCTTGGGTCTGATTTACTGTAAGGTCTGATGCAGGATGTTTATTCTTTTCCCTCAAGCTATTTCATCTTGGAGAACCACTCAGTGTTTCTCTGATCCAATGACGATAAAACCCAATCCATCTATCAAGATGTGTCAGCAGACTAGGTCTGCTCACACCCCTCTCCCCACACACATACACAGCATCAAAATGCCAACAAACTGCATGTTGAACATATGTGCAGAACAGCTATGATAAATTAGAACAATTGTTAACTTATTCACTGTGCAATTCAAGTACACCTTGTTCATGTACTTCCAAAATTATTTTTTAATAACCATCATCTTTGACTACACAGTTGAAGATAGTTGGATCTCTTCCTGAAGGCACGTTCCCACAGTAATATCCATGGCACATACATTACAGACAGTGCTGTTAGTTCTCATTAGCTAGGACAAACAAGGCAGTGAGTCACAATCTCCCCGCATAAAGGATCTCATTGTTTTAAACTGATAAACCAGAGATTCTGCTCTGGGCTGGTGTAAACCTGACATTGATTAAAGCTTCCTGGGATGTTAGAAAGGCAGCGTTTGAATGGATGTGGACTTGAGGTTTCAAGGAAATCTGCCACAAAGATAGAGCCAGTTTGTGTTTTTTCCAATAGAAGTTACTTAGCTTCTCTCATGTTGGGAGAACCTATTATATTTGCTGCAAGTATTTTCCAAATGCCTCTAAGAAAACTAGGCTGAAATTGAACAGATTGTACCAAATATTTCTAAAGTTTGCTCATTAAAATGTGTTTATACACTTTTCACTTAATAGCCTATTTCTAGTAGGTGGCATTTTTTTCCCAAAGTATGCTGAAGTGTATCTAATTTACACTACTATGAGAAAGTATTCTTCCTCTTATGCTTTGGCTCTTGTTTTGTTGTTATGTTTTGTAAAATCTTAGCTCTAATGGTGAAAGCCAAATGCAGAAATATTTTTACCTGCACTTTGCCAGTAACATCAAAAGATGTGCTATTATCTCAACAGCAATTTGGACTGGTTATCAAATGATAATCTTGGAATAAGTGAGTATGATTTGTGATGGTACTTATCTTTTGTAGGTGTGGTTGGCATGTATTAAAATGTTTTTTTTTCTTGCTGGCTAGCATGCCAAAGACTTCAGGCAATAAGTAATTATTCCATGTAAAATATTTATTCTCTGCCAGTCATATGTCTTTCTCAAAGATCTGACTTTGCAGCAACCATTTAAAACCATGTAAAAGCTTAAATATGAGGCCAGAATGAAATCTGATGTAAGCAACTACAACAGAAATATGTGTTGTGTGTGCTCAGTAGCTCTTTGTGAGTAGAGACCAGTTGTAATTCCTTTCTGCATTTATTCGGAACCTTAAGATTAGATTATCCAATATTGGGCACTCAATTTCTGTTCTAGCTGTGACCCAGCTAGGAACTTGCTAAGGTGAAGATTTTTGTGTTTTAGAGCTGCAAAATGAAACTTCTCTTCATTTTTTTCCATTATATGCTGTAGGTTATTCCCCCCCTGAAAATGTTTTCTGTGCCTGAAGTGAAAGCTCCAGAACACAAGCACGGTGTAAAGTCAGATTGACCACGGCAGTCCCCAGCAGATGCTCTGCTTCTGAACCATGGCTGTGGCCCTGAGCTCCTACGCAGTCACAAGCACTCATCCCTCACAGCAGAGCACACGGTGCACTGTCACATACTGGGAAGGCTAAACTGAACACATTAAAATAAACTGTGCTAGTTTGAACCTGCACTAATTTCTTTAAAGATTTATTTTCTCAAATCTAGTGCTAAGAACTAACTCATAACCCAAGACTTACTTCACCCTTCCAAAATCACACAATAGATACAATCAACAGAGGAAACAGGGTAATAAATGTGCATGTACAGTCTGTGTTATCTGCCTTTTCAAATAAAATATTCACTTCAATATTTACATGTCTACACCATTAATATCCTCTTTTCCTGACTCTCAGCATCTAAATACAAAGCTGACTTTATTTTCTCTAGTTTCTTGAGAGAGTGTGCAGACAGCTGCTGCTGCATTGGTGCTTGCCTGCAGGACTGGCAGGTGGTTGTACTTCTGAAAGGTTTCAGGGCACATCTCCCTCTTAAGAAATTTTGAAGGCACAAACCTCTCCTCAAGGGCAATGAGAAATCAAAAGAAGAAGCTTCAGGAGGTGAAATAAACTTCTGAAAGACAAAACTGTAAAGTAAACCATGGTTATCTCTTCAGCAAATAATTTTGCAATGAGTAAGAGCATCTAAGATCCCTTTCTATTTATTAAATTTTGCAGTAAGGAAATTTGTCAATGTAACTCCAGTTACTTACAAGCATTATCTCTGGCATATGCCAGTGTGGCAGGTAATTTAGACTCTTGGATGTAACCTCAATAGTTTTTTGTCCCCTCTGTGGTGGTTATGAAGGGACTTTGACCAAAAATGAAATCTCTAGATAATTAAAAGCCAATCCTTGTCCTTATTGCACAGCTAATCTCTTGCTACACTTTTAATATGCTATTGCATTTCAGCAAAGGCTTTCTTCCAATACTGAAAAACCCTGCATAAGTAATTCCCATTCATAACAGTACTCGATGCCATTTATTTACTAAACCCTTCTACTTGGTAAGCACAAACATTGTTTATTCTTTAAAGTTCCCAGAAATTCAGTATTTTTCCACTGCAACTCTAGTGAAGACTAAACTAGGAAATCAAATGCTGGTGTAGTATTAATATGGTGTAAAAAAACACAACCATGGCTTATTTTCATAATTTGACAGACAGGTATTATACTCATCATCTTTTTAAACTGATTCTATCTTGGAGATTACACTGATATGTTAATAGCAGCTTCTGATGTTCAGTTGATAATGTCATTTATATATTGGCACAACACTGGTAGATTGACAAGACCTAAATTCTGTGGCAAGACACAGCAAGATTTAAAGAGGAACAGAAGGAGTTGAAAACATGATGAAAGAGAGGGATGTGAGCAGATCAGGCTGCATCCTTGGACTTATTAGAAGGATTGTCTGTTAACTTCTTTCTAATCATGCAGCATTTACATGAATAAAATTATTTAATTATTGAACTTACTGCTTTGAAATTAGACAACTGCACAACTTCTATCTGCTGCTAAACTGCAGACTTTCAGTTTCCAACAACTTAAGCTATCCAACATATTGCTGCATGTAAGTGTAGCAGGCCTGTACTTGCTCAGGAACATGAAGGACCTCCTGGATTTGTTTTTACAAGGAGGACATCCTGATTTTTTGTTAGCGTATGTGACATAACCATCATGAGATTGTCACTGTTGTATAATTCTACAAGGAAATGATAGGTTCACAAATCATTCTATATCTGATTTGGCCTGAAATGCTGCTGTTATCTCTCACTTCTGATCACTTGAATGTGGAAACACTTCTGGGCTCCGAACAGTTTGAAAGGGATTACATATGAACACAAAAAGCAATATGCAAAGGGGAAAGTTTCAGCCTGACTTTTAAAAGTGTTTGGCAAAGGACATCCAGTGAGTTAAAAGGGCTGGGAGTTCCAGACAGAAGGAACAGGGTATGCAAATTTTCAATTAGCAGCAGTATGAGGGTGAGACTCTGGAAGAAACAGAACAATTTAGAGATGAATCTCTGGGAGAATTGGCAGGAATGTAGGTGACAAGGAAGTCTTATAAATCATGTCATGAAAAAAGCATGGAATGTTTGATAGCAAGGAACAAAAAACATATGAAAACAGTGAAGAACATTACCCAATTAGAAGCAAATGCAGTGAGAACATTTCAGGGTAATGCAAGGATCAGCTTACTTCTAGGCAAGAGTCCAGCTCACACATTTTAGAATGGCTACCGTGGAAGCAAAGTGTGTATAGGAAAGTAGGCGTGAAGATGATTAAAATAACCAGGCCTGCTCATGATTGCATGGGATGAAGACAGTGTAATTAACTTGGCTAAAGGAGTGTCTTATCCTTGAGATATATGTAAGCTGATAAGAGGCTAAACAAGTGGAGGCAGCTGAAAATTGTATGAGATGGAATGGAGACTTCAAAACAGCTCCAAAAAAATTGACTCATTGTGTTGCTGTAAAACATGTCCATTTGATCTGCAACATGGAAAGAACACTCAGCTTGGTCTCCATCCTGAAACAATTCACCTCATAGTGACACTTGGGTACAAATAGGACATTCCAAATGTAATTTTTCCTGTGTTCCAGCTAAAGATTAGTTTACCACAGATTACCATGGAATATTTGGCAAAAAAATTTCTTGCAAAAAAAATTTACAGCAGAAAGATAGGCATAACGGAGACAGTGAAACCACGATTAGAAGGGAAAAAGATGTAAAGTATACATGCAGATTCTACTATCTGAACAGAAATGAAAACTCAACATTGATCCACTAATACAATTTTTAGAAGAGTTTTTAGAAGTAGATGTAAGGAAATCAAATTTTAGTTTTCCCTTCATCATCAATAATTCCGAAGTATTTTGTTGCAGTTTCCCTTGGCTTTGCCAAATGAATTTTACAACATGAGAAAAAGAATTCTAACTCTCAAGCTGACCTTTATAATTCTGAAGAAGCGAAGATTAGAAAGAACCTACAAAATAAAGAATGAAGACAATTGCAAATAGTTGAAGGAACAGATGAGGAAAGGACTGTTTAGGATACCCTGAATAACTTTTTTGTTTGTCTGACCGTTCAACTATACAAAGAGTTGGTTTAAACAGAAATCTATATTTTTCTTCATAATTTCTATCTAAGGTGAAAAAAAACCAGCACAACGGACCCACAAATGAAAAACCAAACAAAACCAGAAGCATTTGTTTTACACTTAGGAAAAGCTTTCATGTGATCTGGCATGCAAATTTTACCCTAGTCACTTGCACTAAACTTCAATGAAGCTGGGCTTTCAATGAAAGTCAAGTAGGCTACCAGCTGACCCTCCACACAATATTCTTACCAGCTGAAGTGCTCAAAAGTGTTGTGAATTTTGAAGATCTGACAGTGGTTGCATAACCTTTCTCATTCTTACCATGGTTCACAGCAACGACTTGAATGTATCTGAAGAATTCTTTTAAATAGAAACAGCCCAACCAAACATCACATTATGTTAATAAAAATGCCTATAGAAAAAGGGTATTTTGTTGTCCTTGGAATTTCAGTTGAAACTCCCAAGTAACAGTTATCTAAATTTTAAAATGTATTATTTTGAGAGAAAGCTTTCAGTTCTTTGAATAATTAACTAACAGGAGATGGAAGAGTAAAAAGTGGGTTTGATTCCGTGCGGACATTGGATTGTACGTCCTATTCTGTTCTCATCATTGGCTACCTTTTTTCTAAGTGCATATTTGGTGATCTTTTTTCCAGAATGCTTGTATCCAATACAACACTGACATGACAGGCTGAGAAAATGAAGTGTGTTCATTCTCAAAGCAAGTCTGCAGTCCAGATCTCAAGGAACACTTGTATTTCATGACCCAATATAACTGATGCTTAGAGTTTTTAAGGTTGTATATGTGAAAATGAATCTACAGGACCTATTTCTCTAAATGAAATAACTTCACTTTCTGGTTTTAAAACTGAAGGACAGTATTCTCCCTTAGAATCTGTGCTGGTTTTGGCTGAGGTAGAGTTAACTGTCTTCACACTGGCTGCTATGGATTTGTGCTGAACACAGGGTTGATAATATAGAGATGTTTTTGTTATTGCTGAGCAAGGCTTACACAGAGCCAAGGACTCTTCTGTTTTTCGTACTGCTGCACTGGGGAGGAGGTTGTGGTGGGTCCCTGTTTTGTTCCTAGGTTTCAGCACTAAAAAGACTGTAGTGGGTTGACTCTGGCTGGATGCCAGACACCCACCAAAGGTGTCTCTCTATCACTCCCCTCTGCAACTGAAAGGGAGAGAAAATATAATAAAGGGTGGGTTCATGACTTGAGATAAGGACAGAGAGAGATCACTCACTGTCACGAGCAAAACCAACATGAATTAGAGATATTAATTTAATTCACTACTAATAAAATTAGAGCAGAATAATGAGAAGTAAAATAAGATCTTAAAAACAGCTTACCCCCCTTTCCCAGATCTACCTCCTCCCTGAGTGGCACAGGGAGACAGGGAATGGGGGTTACAAGTGCTTCATGACATGATGTTTCTGCCACTGCTCAGGGAGAGGAGTCCTTCTCCTGCTCCAGCATGGAGTCCCTCTATGATCTTCTCTAATGTGAGTCCATCCCACAGGCAACAGTCCTCTACAAACTGCTGCAACGTGGGTCAGTCTTCGACAGAGTGCAGCTCTTCAGGATACAGCTGCTCCAGCGTGGGTCCCCCACTGCTTCACAAGTCCTACAAGGAGCGTGCTCCAGCGTGGGTTTCCCATCGGTTCACAGGCTCCTCTCAGGCATCCACTTGCTCCAGGTGGGACTCCTCCCCAGGCTGCAGATGGATCTCTGCATCCCCATCGACCTTCATGGGCTGCAGGGGCACAGCTGCTTCAGCACGGTCTGCACCACGGGCTGAAGGGGAAGCTCAGCTCTGCTTCCTGGAGCAGCTCCTCCCCCTCCTTCTCCACTGACCTTGGTGTCTGCAGATTCTCACTCCGCTCTTCTCAGGACACAATTACATCTGCACAATACCTCTTTTTCCCCTTCCTAAATATGCTATCACAGAGGCATTACTAGCATTTCCAATTGGCCCAGGCTTGGCCAGCAGCAGGTCCATCTTTGAGCTGGCTGGGATTGCCTCTATCAGACATGGAGGAAGCTTCCAGCATCTTCTCACAGAAACTACCCCTGTACCCCTCTTACTACCAAAATCTGGCCATGCCAACCCAATATAGGGTGCCTGGGAGGTTGTGAGGAGACACAGTCAGGACAGGTGACCCAAACAGGCCAAAAGGATATTCCAGACAATATGCCATCATGCTCAGGATATAAAGCTGGGGAGAAGAACGAGGAAGGGGAGGACATTCAAGGTGATGGTGTTTGTCTTCCCAAGTCACTGTTACATGTGATGTGGCCCTGCTCTCCTGGAGATGGCTGAACACTTCCTGCCCCCGGGAAGCAGTGAATTAATTTGGTTTGCTTTACTTGCATGCTAAGCTTTTTCTTTTCCTAGTAAACAGTCTTTATCTCAGACAGCAAGTTTTCTGGCTTTTACCCTTCTGATTCTCTCCCCGATTCAGTTGGTAGGGGAGTGAGCGAGGGGCTGCCTGGAGCTTGGCTGCTGGCTGGGGTTAAACCATGACAGAACCACAATGCAGAAGAGTAAAAATCAAACTGATACCTTTGTTTTGATAACAATAATATAGGCATTTCTCAGTCACAATGAGGTGTGCTAGTGAATTGATTAAAAGCTGAGAGTTCACACTACTATCACAGACAACCATTCCAGAGTCCACTTCTCCAAGATACCAGCACTTGCCAGTTCAATAGTACTGCTCATGAGATGCCCAGCATTATGAACTACAAAGATTTTCAATGCTTGTCAAGTTTCTGGACCATGAAAATCTACTGTGAGCTCTAAAAATTAGTTTTCTCTTTCAGAAACTTATTAATTTTAATCAAGATTGTGCATCATCCCCCTTTTCATATTCTTTCTGGAACTGAACCAAGAGGAGGTCAGGAACTTTCTTAAGGCTTTGTTTCAGAATTTTTATGGCAGCTACTGAATTAGTTGGAGCTTTAAAAGAGTCAACTTTCCAAAGCTGAGAACAAATAAAGCCAAATCTACTGGGAGAAAGAATTTAAACAGAAAAATATGAATCATTAGGAACTGTTTAAGAATATTTTACTAGATGTCCAGAAGCCACAATCAATAAAGAAGGACAACTGCTCTGGTAATAAGCCAACTTGGCTTAGAAGGAAAATTGAAGCCATTCTTAAAAATACTCATGCATACAATATTCGTACATCTCTGTGTGAGTACGTGCACATAAACTTCTCAATACATACAGAGTAAAATGGGGAAAAGGGATTGAGTAGGCAACTGATAATGAGAGCAGAAGGACAAATATGAACTGAGTATCCAGAAAAGTTAAAATACAGTCAAAGGTGCTTTCTAATACACATGAAACTCTTCACTGTGTTGAACAGAAATGACATAAAACTGGAACGCAGAGATGGGGGTAAGACCATATAGTTTCATTCACTTGTTAACTTGGGTACAAATTAAAAATACGGGTTTTCAGTCAAACATATAAAGACATTCATCTCAGAATAAAGAACATTGGCTGCAGTCACATCCTCCTTTTGGGGACAGTGTAGAGCCTAGAGCAGAGTAACCTATTTCTCATTTTGACAGTGACCTCTGCTGTAATTAATTAAATTATTAATTACAGTGAGGCAAAGTACTTCCCTTCCCTTATTACTATACTACTAATGTATCAGGCATTATTGAAGCTTGAAATATGTCCAATCTTGGTACTCATAACTTAAAAGATGTATTTATAAATTGGAAAGTGTTCTAAAAAATCTATAGGACAGAGTAAAGGATTGGAAAAAGGCACAACACTGAATGAACCAGAGTTCTCTTTCTTTAGTGGAAAAGTGAAATGGTTAATGGACAGAAAAGCTATAGTTAATATATTTATAGTCACAGTTGTAAACACTCGGTGGGTTAACATGTTTATACCTGGTTTCTATTCTATCTGCTCTTCCCCTTCCTTCAAAGAAAGTATATCATGCACTGTAGCATAGCATGAATAGTACACACTTGTTCAACCACAGAAGTCAGACTAAGGACAAGTTTCTTCCAGCTTTAATCTGTGACTGCAACATGAGTTTTGCTGGGGCTTGAGAATCATATTGAGAGGAGAACATCTAATCTGAGACTGCACTGGAAATCCTCACCCAAGAACTGGAGTTACTTATTGTCACCAGCTCTTTCATCTACAAAAGGACCAACTGAGGAATTTTTACATTCACACTGTGAACAAAATCATGGAAACAGGCTAAAATAAACCTAAGGAAGAGGGAAATACAATTATCAACAATTTTTTTTAAAAAGTGTTCAGCCTGGAGGAGGAGGGCAGCACAGGCTGGGAATGAGGAGTCTGTATCCAGGGAGACTGAAATGCTGAAAATGCTGGTTACTATCATGATCAAGAAAGAGGTAGAAAAAGCTGTGTGGATGGTCTGTTCATGAATAGTTATTGATTGGGAAGAAACTCTCTTATAGAAACATTTATCTTTTGACAGACATCCCCAGGAAATTCTTATTAGCTATAATCTCCAAACTGAAAATCCTAATCTAAAACATTATTACATCAATAATAGATTATTTTGACTACAACTAAAAAGTAGCTTTTAAACTTCCCATCTCAATTCTTAAAACCTTGAGTTCTTTAGAGAAGCAATTGGTCTTTTCTACATTCAGAAGCCATCAGTAGTTACAGGCAAGCAATGGGCTACTCTCTCTGAAAAATCTCTCTATATAACCTGTGTTATTGCTGTAATAAATTTTTGTAGCTTTTTTTTCCCCTTTTAGATTTAAAGGGTAAAAATTATATTAAAACCTTGAACTCAGGAATCACATGATTATTCCTGTAAAGAACTGAGTATCTCTACTTCTCAGCAAGGTCAGTGAGAACTCAGAGTTGGAAACATGTAATTGGTAAATAAAATTTCTATGCTATAGAAAGAGTGAGAGTCTGGAGCAGACGACGCACATTTAGCAGCAAAAAAAAAAAGTTATTTTTGAAAATAGATATAGAAACATTTGAATTTCACAGACCTGAAAAATTATAAGCAGTATCTAATTCACAGAGTTTTAAATTGAGTAAAAAGAAAAAAGCAACAAAACCCCCCAAAAAACTTCAAACAAAAAACAAAGCCCCCAAATACCAAACTTAAATTACTTATTCAGTTGTCATTCATAGAGCATTAAGTTTTCGTCTGATTTTTTTCAGTATGACCTAAACATGCGAAACACTTCCGTTTCATAGAAAGAACATTTGAATGGAAAATTGTTTCATAAAAAAGGTAATTTATCATCTCTGCCTCTTCTATCAGAAGCCTATGTCACTTAAGTCAACTTAGAATACACCTTGAGAGTTGTCATATTCCATGAATATTGCAATATTACAAACAGGATACAAATTAGAAAAAAAAATCCAGCAAATTATTTTAATTAAACCCTTTAGTAATTAACATACTGTACTACATATAAATCTTTAATTGTATTTGACTACAGTCATTCTACTTTTTTTTTATCTGGCTAGATGCTACTTTCCATTTGCACAGTAGAATATAATCCAGAAGAACAAAACTTTAAAGATACTTCACCAAGAGATTTGTTAGCCTAACCAACTTGTACGATGGTGATTTATAGATGCCAAATGTTAGAAAAGAGTCTATTGGGGTACCGAGGCTCAAGAGAAAGATACTTCAGCTGAATCTGATTCTGTGGCTTTTCTTTCAGTCATTATGGAATGTAGGACTCCTGGACTTTCATAATACACTGTAACATGTCAGTTACTGCCGGTACACCTAATTTTTTCTAATTTTTTTTCTTTCTATGCTTGAGTCTGAAAAGCCTGTGAATTTTGTCTGTTCTCAAAGTGGAGACAGAGCAAGAGGAATGAGTGTCTTCCAGTCGAATTTAATCAGTAATTTGTAATTCAGAAGTTACATTTATAATTACTATTAATTTTGTTTGTTATTGTCATGGTTTGACACTGGCCCAAAGCCAGGCACCCACGAGAGCCACTCGCTCACCCTGCCCACAGCTGGGCAGAGGAGGGAAAAGGAAAAAAATTAACTAACGCTTGATGAGTGAGATAAGGACTGGGAGAAACACTTTGAGGGCGAAACAGGCTCAGCTTAAGCTGCGAAGTGAATTTATTACTAACAGAATCAGAGGAGGATACTGAGAAGTAAAATAAGCCCTTAGAACACCTTTTTTCCCCATGCCCCTCCTTCCTTCCCACCAACACAGGGAGGCAGGGCAGGGGGGGTTTTGGTCAGTCCATCACCAAGGTTCTCTTCCACTGCTCCGGGAGAAGAGTCCTTCCCTGTGAGGCCGTGGGGTCCCTCCCACAGGAGACAGTTCTTCATGAACTTCCCTGGCGTGGGTCCACTCTCATGAACAGCAGCCAGACTGCACCTGCTGCAGTGTGAGCCCCTCCCACAAGCACACAGTCCTCCCAAAACTGCTGCAGCATGGGTTACCCTTCCACGGGGTGCAGTCCTCCAAGGACAGGCTGCTCCCGCCTGGAAGCAGGGCCCTCTCTCTCCATTGGGTCTCCCACTGGATCACAGCCTCCTCCAGGCATCCACCCGCTCCGGCACGGGCACCTCCCCCATGGGCTGTGGGTGGATCTCTGCATCCCCCGTGGATCCCCACGGGCTGCAGGGGCACAGCTGTTTCACCATGGTCTTCACCACGGCCTGCAGAGGAACCTCGGCTCCAGTGCCTGGGGCACCTCCTCCCCCTACTTCTCCACTGACCTTGGTGCCGCCGTGTTGTTTTCCCTCACATGTTCTCACCTGCTCCTCTTCTCTGACCAGAATCCCAAAATCTTGTGACTTTGTTTTGATTTTCTTCTTAAATATGTCATGACAGATGCATTACCACCCTCTCTCATTGGCCCAGTTCTGGCCAGCAGCATGTCCATCTTCAGAGCCATCAGCCATTGGCTCTGCTGGACATGGTGGGAAGCTTCCAGCAGCTTCCTCACAGGAGCCACCTTTGCGACCCCTCTGCTACCCAAAAACCAGGCCGTGCCAAACCAATGCAGTTATCTGACATTCAACATTATTTGAGAAGAATCTAGCATGTGATTGAAAGCACTCAAAACCTAGTTGATTTTTACAACCATTGAACCAAACACAAATTCCTACCTGACATATTAGTCCAAGTCTTCATAATAATTTTCCTGTTTAGAAGAATAATAACTGACCTGGTACAATACAAAAAGTGGATCAGTCCTCTGAAATATCTTCAGTATCAGAACTCAAAAGTAACACTATGCCCTTCTGAGTGAGGCATAAAGAAAATGAGGTAGAGACACAGCCATTGCATTCAGATCTCCCAGAGCCATTAACAACACCCCAGAAGCAGAAGTCAGGAGTTGAGAACCTACCTGGGACTAATCTGTAGTTCAGTTCTCATGAACAGAAATTCAAGGAACCAATTAACCTGTAACATAGCAAAATTCAGAAACTATACTTCTGTCAAACAGTCTTCCAGGCAAACTGCTAAGGATTTGGGGAGTGAGTTGTCAGGAAGCTTAGCTGTTCAAGAAGTTTCCTATCGAAACCACTGTAGGATTAGAAATTTGCCAAAGGCAACACATTTTGACAAACTCACATTTTTTTCCTGATGGAAAATATTTTCATCAGGAGTTTTTTCATCTCTCTTTACTATTGTACTAATTTAACTTACTTTTTGCATATTTTTCATACATACTCTGCAATGATCTTTCAACAAGAAGACCTTTGCCCATGACATTCTGATCCAAATCAGATATTCTTTACCAGATGCAGCTCAGTGTGCAACTACTGAGCCAATTCTTCTGGTCCACCTCTTTTGTTCATGCTCTTCCTCACATGATCATTTAGATGTCTGACCAGAACTTAATTAATTCAATAGCAGTTTACTCCCAACTATATTATTTTCTGGAAGTCCAGAAACTTTCTCCATTGTATGATAGATTCATAACTGCAAAGTTTTATGGTATGACACATCTAATATCATCATTTCAATGAAACTGAGCTATGATATGTGATTTTTTTGGCTACCTTTCAATTAATTTAATTTTCTTGAAATAAAATTCAGGAGATGTACCTCTAAAGAGCTATTTTTATATTAAAATCATATTGAAGCAAAGAAGATTTCACTTGAATTGCCACTTTTTTTCTAGTATGCACATAGTGTGACATCCTTTCTTCTTTTTTCATCACTCAGTGGAAATCCAAAAGATAAGTGGCTGAGATCATACCTTCTAATAATCTTCCATTATTTATTACTTAGGACTGCCTTTTTGATGAATTAGTCTATAAACTGCATCCCTCACATACACTTGCATTTCAGGCTGTAGTGGTTAAAATTTCTCTTGGAAGATTAGACTTGTCCAGGAGAGTCTAGAAGAAAGGAGAAGATTTAATGCTTGAGGATATTCGTTTTTGAGCAGACTGCTAGATAATGCTAACTGTGAATCTATACTGGAGTCTGAAGGAAAATGAAGAAACTAAGGGGAAGCCAGCAGAAAGTTGGAGACGTTTTGGCAGAGAATATTTAAGTGTCTTTCTTTGTTGGCTAATGAAAAGTTGATTATTTGAAAAAATGGAAATAAAACTATAAATTTTATTTCTGCTAATTGAAAAAAATGCTAAATGACTAGCATATATGTTGAATCATAAGAGTTTAAAAGTGTTTAAACCCAAGCAGAAATATATTTGATATTACCAGTAGCTTACATAGTTATACAACATCAGAAAAAGTGAAGTTCAGATGAAAAGACATTTATCTCATTTCTTGAAGGTAATATCCATTATCCCATGAGCTAGTCTTTGAAGTCAAGGGCGACATCATCCTTTCCTGGACTGTGGAAATCTACAGAATGAGGCAATACTGACAGTGAATAACTGGAACAAACTCACTGGTATTTTCAGCATTTCCCCCATTCTACTATGATATATTCCAACAAGGCAAATACGTCCCTACAAGCAGCAATTATTATAAAACTTAGTGTTAGGTAGATAGTTATCCTAGAGCTCACTCTATCATGGACTGTCTAAGCAGGGAAGAATTATTTCTGCAAGGGGGCAAGTTATGTGAATTCCAGTGGAGCTGATCAATCTTCATCAAAGGGCTATATCTTTCATAAATCTGGCTAAAACTAAACCTATTCAGAAGAACATGGCTTGGAATGAGAACATTAAGTATATTTTATTCTCATGATAACATTTGGAAGGCCAAAGAGTGCTCAGGAATAGGCAATGAAGTCATATCAATAAGGTGAAGTGTTATCATATTGTGTAGCTCACAAAATCAGAGCATTAGGCTGAAGGCTGAACAATCACATAGGCTTGTTCAGGCTCCTGTCTTCAGTAGTTACATCTCATTTATGCCAGATGAATGACGTATTACATAATCAGATATGAAAAACACCACCCAAGGACCCTGAGGGGATGCAAACCTGTTTATGGACCATATGAGATTCTGTGGAGAAGAAGCAGCAAGAGACCTAACAGCCCTGGACAAAGAAGATGTCACCTGAAAACAGGTGATGGCTAAAGCATGGGAATATGTAATAGGCAATGATCATGGGCATTACCTGGAAACTGTACTATGAGCAAGGTGTTCATGCTCTTTCCATTTCTTCTAATTCCAGTGAAATCAGGGTGCATGCATCTTCCTCTAACTGAAAACTATCTCATCAAAGAAGTATCTAACCCCATCATTAAGCTTCTTTTCATGAGATATAATTATTGTTATTAACAGTAATATTGTTGCAGTAATAGTCTGCTTTCTGCATAATCCCCACCCTTCCCAGAGCATCCTTCCCCAGGTTTGCACATTCCATGAGGTCAACAAAATCAAGGGTATTCAGCAGGTCTGCCTTTGCTATGGCAGCTTGTGAGGGAGATAACTTTTTCCTCACTATGGTACAATCCATTGTTTCATGTCTTTCAGATTGGAAAAAGAAATTCAGGAAAATAAGGTTTCCTTAAGTAATTAGACTCCAGATGTTTACCACCCACATCCATGCAGAAGCATAACCCATGCAAGCACCTCGTCTAGCAAAAGGAATAAGGTGTCACAGGAAGAAGTGCTGGGCAGCACACAGGCTTTCCCTGCCCATGGTTGTGGTTGGGCACCAATGAGTCCTTTCAGAATACTATCTTTCTAAAATTGTAGATTTTGCTGCTATTTACACACACACACACACACACACACACACACATGTTTATAGTCTTAAGTTTCTGAGTTCCTTGGGAAATGCACTGGGTGAAGAAGGGCTGATGGCAAATATTTTGTTCCTCTTAATTATTAATCTTCCACTGAAGTCAAGATAAAAATACCCAAAACAAAACAAATAGGGTTTGCTAGAACAGTGAACAGTTCTTCCTTACAATATATTTAAGACTCAGACTAAAATGTAAGCAATACTAGAGCAAAGCTTTACTAATTATTCAAGAATGGACAAAGTAACTCCCGAGTGGGTGGACTGCCCTGTATGTGAGACATCAAGATCTGTTTTGTCAAAAAGTACTTTTTTGCAGACATGTCTATGTTAACACTGCTACACACGTCTATAAGCATTTTGAAAGAGCTTGGGTCATTTTTTGTGGACAAAACTGAACTAGTACCTCTACTCTCTCATTTACAAATCCCTTATTTTTTGATTCTCGATGCATTAATGTCTTGATACTTAATGAATCACTATGGATCTCAGCTGTAGTTAGAAACAAAAGTAATTTTACATCACCTCATTATATGAAATACAAAAGTCAGTTTCCCTTGTCCTTCCAGAGGTGAACTAGAAAAGCACATCTAAAGATTAGATGTAATTCACACATGGGTAGATGTAGACATTGTCTAAATGAAAAGAAAAGGGAGGAAAAAACTCTGCAGCTGCAAATGACCCTCACAAAGTTGATCGTTACTATATCCAGCACTGAGAAGGTGAGCAAAGATCCCTTGGGCTCTTTTCTCTCATTAGTGACTAACATAGATAAAACAGTCAGAAAACTTCTCATTTAATTTTGTTGATTATTTGTTGAATAATTGTTTGTATGACCATCCAATCAGGCTGAGAAATAGAAGATTCCCTGTAGCTGTTCCAGCAGAAAATGAAAATACATCAGTAATTCTTCTGTAGCTTGTCCCTAACCTTGGGCTCCACGCAGACCTCACTCAGCAACTCCAACTTGACCTCAGTGCAGACATTTAAGAATCAGACAATCTGACAGAAGAAATGACCTTGCATGTTCGTGACTGGCTAAAAGATTGTTGCCAGCTGTGAAAGAAAGATGTGGTAGTTACAATTCAAGAAGATAACCATTTTCAGACTTTATTACCCTTGAATACATTCTGATGAAAACCAGTCATGACAGACCTCAAAAGCTGAGGCTAACACAAAACTCTTTTAACGCTGGATTACTGAGATACATATGTGGGAAAGCTTGTGAGTGGGTTTTCTTTTTTTTCATGGGTAAACATCACATACATTTCTGTGATTCAGGGTGGCAAATCTGATGAACATTTCTTCAGAATTAGCAATGCTAGAACTCAGAAGACCTGACTTTCAGAAAAGGCAAGTGTATGGCAAGCAATAATGGTAGAGGAAGAAAGGGAAATGGAAGTGATGAGAGCAGCACCAGGTGAGAGCAGTGCCTAATGGGCCTGTGGAACTGGCCATGGCAGCCAAAACCAACTGCAGCCATTGTACAATAAATACAAAGCTTTGAAATAAGAAAAATGTGTGATCTCTTAAGGAAGGATGGGAAATTAGATGCTATTGCAAGTAATAGGAACACGGTAAAACAACCACCACCAATGGAACAAAAAGTGCAGAGGGAAAAGCTTTAAATAAATATAAAGGCAGTAATATGGAATTGTCTAACATTATATGACAGTCTGTAAGAGAAGAAGAAGAAGAAGAGAAGGAGATAGTGTGCATAATAGTCTGCTCAGCTGATCATCCTTTCCAGAAGACTGATGAAATAGACTCCAGTAAGCAATTCTTGGGGACAAGATTATAAAGTTGTTACATGGGAAAGAGAAAGGCAAAGTCACTCAGAACTTTCCCCTTCCTGGTTAAAGCACTCTCTGGATTTGATGGTTGAAATTCCCAAGGGGCCACAGAGCCAAAACTGCAAGCTGAGACACTGATGTCTAACTTCTCTTGGGAGAAAATTCACAAGGAAAAATAAATATATTAGCCATAAGGAAAATATAAAATTATAATTGAAATGAGAAGAAGGATTCTTCTCTCATCAGATCTTCAAATCAAAAGTAGAGACAAGAGGGTAGTCTGAATTTTCAGGATTTTCCTTCTTACATCAACTCTCTTTGCATGTTTACCTCTTTCTTCCCCTGTGAGATTTTAACAGTGAAAAATAAAAGTGAATTTGGTGGTCAAGAAGCAATTCCTTTTTTGTGTGTGTTCTGAAATCAAAACACTTTAAAGACTCCTGATTTCTGGGTAGTTTTCCTTGTTAAAGGATTATTTTTCCAAACTTTCACTTTGGATGAAATTTACCCCACAAATTATCTATTGGATTAACTAAATGTAGGAAGGAAATGGTATGTGAAAAGGGGCTTACTAGTATTACTTGATAGTGATTAATTACTTCAGTGTTAGGAGAAGTGATTGAGATAGCAGGCATTTCAGTCTCTGTGGCATTAACAAAGCAGCTCTTACAAGGGACTAGCTTGAAATAGATTCAAATAAACATGATAAAAAATTTATTCCACTAAAAAAATGGTTCCAAGTAAGAGACACACCTTGAGATTTGAGGTATAATTTATCTAAGTATCCCTTAGAGATCCTTTCTTCTCTGCAAGCCACATGAAAAATCACAGTGTCACTTAATGCTTTTTTTTACCTATAAAATATTTTATTGTAAGTTAGGTAGCATGTAATATAACACACACTTTGGTTCACATGGTAGTGACTATTCTGTTCTTTTCAAATTTAAAGACTCATTACCATGAAGCTAATGAAACATAAGCACCTAGACCAGATCCAAAACTGATGGATCCATATTCTTTCCCATTCCAGAGTCAACAGGAATTTTCTCGGCAACATCAGCAAGAAGAAGATAGACGGTGATCAGATTTTCCATGAAATTAAATGGCTGTCTTTGTGAGAATGAACCCATTCTGAAAGCAGAGCTTAGAGAACATGTCAGCAAAAGTAGAAATTTCATGGGGGGAATTTCCCTTGTCTCCAGCATAGAAAGTATTATTAGCATAATTCCTCAAGTGCACACTAGCTAAGATACCTGTGAGTTATTTATTAATAGTTAAAGGAGTTATTTGGCATCCAGCATCAAATATAATTCTTGAAACTTGAAAAGGGCTGACAGCAGAATATATTTGTTAACTAGAGACATGCCTAAACTTTGCCAAGAGAAATACTGAACTACGTGTGCACTTACTGAAGGAGAGTGTGCCTTTTTAAAGTTGAAGTCCTTGTTTATATAATGTCCTTTTTCATCTTGTTATATTTCTCTAAATTTAGATTGATAATAGTAGCAACAGGAATAAGGTAGATTGCACTAAAGAAGAGTTCTGCCTATTATGCCATCCAAAGTTTACATCTTTCTGCAGCATTTTCTTTATATAGTAATAGAAGACCACCCTTGTGATACCCTAAAACCTTGACTTGTTTATATTTTGTTCATTTTCTTTAGTTTAATGAGGTGATAAATAAACAAGCTTCTCAAGGAATGAGAGACTGTCAGTGCTAGAAACTGAAGTTCTCTGTTTATTCATAGGCCAGATTTAGATGCCAACAGGCACCACGCAAAAATATCTGACAGTAATCATGCAGTTGGTCTGAGGGAACAAGACCAAGTTAAGTGGTGGTTATTAATGTAACTCCTTGCTGCTCCACATTTGGGACCCTTTCCTGAGCTGAGATGGTCAATTCTATCGACCCATGGTCAAGTATGTGGAATCCAGACAGGGGAATCAAAGATAAGAATTGACTTGTAGGCTGTTGTCTCACAAACCTCCTCTCTTCTAATTGATTTTCCATATGAAATAAGAAAAAAAAAAAAATAGTGAAAACCGATATCTGTGACATAGTAATTCATAAGAAAGCTATGGTATGGTAAAATTGCTCAGGCAGAGTAGTCTCTTGAGCACCCTGAGCAGAGGCGTGCTGCACTGCTATTTAGATCCTCTCCCTTTGGCTGCCTCTCAAGACAGACGGCTTCTCAATCACGCTGTAGGCTATTTATCTGGGCAGACGTGGTAGGGAATTAATCTACCTGGCGTGCTTGGACACGCAGGGTCCCATGTGCTCTTAAGGGTACCCTCCAGCCTGTCTGAGCCCATACTTCCAAGATCACTGTCTAGTTCTGATGATGATTTTGACTCCTGGAATGGCCATCAAACAGCAACAGAGAAAGTCTCTTGGAGTCCATCACTACCGATGATCAAGAACCTTGGGACTTTCGTGTGAGCTAATGCAAGTATCAAGATCTATTATGTATAATATGGCAAAGAAAAACAACATACTCAGGAAGTTTCGCAAGATTTATTCTGGCTTTTAGATACTGGGAAACTACTTTAAAAACTTCTGAAGCAGCATCACTGATGTCAAAGGTCAATATTTTCAAATGATGTCCTCACAAAATCAAATCAAATAGGATATTTATTTTACTGTGACATCCAACTTTTTTTAAAGTTATTTTTGCAAGTCTACTGACAGTAGATAGCATTTTGCTTGTAACTGCTCTTTTGCTGGTGGAGAAAGGAGATCCAGGTTAGACTGAATTCTGTATACACACACACACACAAATATTCTATTTACTTTCCTGTAAATATTTGTTTATTCCCTAAAAGTTAGCAATCATTATAGCTGCATGTGAAAGAGATATCCATATATTGACGGCAATTTGTCTTATTTTAAATCTTAAAAATAAGAGAGTATTTTGGACAATAGCAGTCACATGGACATTTTTGCAGCACTGGGAATAGACATACTATTTAGGATATTGCTAAAACATTATAGGGGATAAAAGGAGGCAAAATTACAATTATGTCTTTTAATATAAAGTTATAACTCTTTCAGCCCTGTTTTATTCTGCAAACACTGTAATTTACAGTAGTGATTCTCTACTAATCAGGTGTTGTTATTGGAGTGTTCTCTTTTACCAGGACATTTTAGTGTTAAAAATTATAAAAGATGTCAGTCAGTTTTGAGTGTACTGCAATTATTTTTATGGCTGATAAACTGAATGAATAACTCCCTGTGTGCAACATAGGCAGAGCAGGTTTGAACAGTCCTTGGTTCGCTTTTGATTTACATGTCTATACAAAGATGTGCAACTCTTAAAAAATATGGTAGTACTGCACAATAAAACAATTGGATTAGAAGTGATTCTACTGAAAATTTTTGCTTTCTTTCACATAACATTGCAGTTGCAAAAATACATACACACACTAGGTCAAAGCCTGTGTGCACTAAAATATAGCTATTAAGGTTTCTTTTTTAAGATAAACTGATGAGATTGTAAAGATTCTTGGAAAGATAAAAAAAGGGGATGTGTTATGATTGGTCTCAAGGTCATTAAAAACAACGTGGGCAGAAAATTTTTAGTTGGCACCTAAATCACTAAAAATAAAGACAAAGAATCCTTGAATGACAAGAGGCAACTTCTCCGTTCCTGAACCGGGATTATCCTACAGAGCTTCAAGAAAACCCCAGAGTAAAGGTAAGGAAGAAACAGTTTTAGTGCAACATCCCTTAATTGTACACAGATGTTTACTAAGAAATGTAGCTGTATCATCTGCCTGGCAGAGAAAAACAGGGATTTTATTCCTCTGTCTGTTATCAATTAAATCATCAAAACAATTATCATTCGAATTACAATGTATCATTTCACTTTTAGAATGTATGGGGAGGAGGCAATCTATGAAGCAGAAATCTGCTAACCATCAAAGCAACAAAGAAACATTAAAGTTCAATGGACAGTTTGTTCATGTTCTAATCTAGGGGGTTTTTTTTAAAAAATGGAAACCATGTTCACATGGTCAAAGTAACACTTGCGTCAAGAAAGCCTTTGAGGTTCAATCCAGTGAGACAGTCAATTTTTTTCTCTCTCTTTTTTTTCCCCTTCTTTTCCTTCCCCACCCCCCGCCTTTTTTTTTTTCCCAACACCCACAAATGTTTTCAAGAGGAGAATACGATCCTAGGAGATTCCAAGGTGGCACTGCTAGAGTTTTTATCTGGAAAAATGTCTGCTGAGAGGCAAATTTGACATAAGAATAGAAATAAAATGATTAACTTATAACGGTATTCTTTTGGAAAATGTTTGCAACTGGAAACTAATTCCTATTAATGCTAACATTCTATTATCTTCCACTAGGCATGTGTTGTACTTGGTCAGTGTTATTTATTATGGTATCTATGTTTTAAAGTATTCATCTGACCTTAGAAAAGGGATATATTCCAATCCTTTTTACTGTACATATATCTTGCATCAATTAATGAAATGCCAGGTAAGTAGTTTCGTTATTGTTTTTAAGCTGAAGAAACTGCTGTAAAAACAGCAATGACACATTGAGGGTTTTTTTAAGAAAACAGAGATCTGTTTCTTATAGGAACAGGTATGTTAGTATGAAAAATCAAAATCCTCAACAAATAATCCATATGGGATGTTAGATACTATCCCAAGGTGCTTCTGGTTTTTCTACTAGCAGTTATTTTCAGAAATTATTCCCTATAAAAATATTAATATTTTCTCTTGCTGTGAAATTTAAAACCTTTTTTCCTTCTAAAATTAAGCAACAACTATACCACTGTACTTCCTGATGCAATACCTACCTGGGACAAAGGGTCATATTCATAAAAAGCTTTCTGTGGCCAGGGCTCTTTAATACTTTCCTTTTAAAGCTGAAAATAAAGACACATGATTTTATTAGAGATACACAAAATGTCATAATTACCTAGTCACAGAGATTAGTGTCTCCTTAAGGTAACCTTTAAGCAAGGATGGATTTTTCCACCAGGTTCAAATGCAGGGACTGAAAAGAGCCCTCTGCCTGTGCCCCCAGCATGTGTGCTGATATGCAGTCTAGTTGCACAATTAGCATCTGAATTTAAACTGAGCTTTGTTTCAACTGCCATTTATACCTGTAATTTTTGGCATTCTGTCCAGAAAGACAAAACAGTCTGGAAAAGAGGATCATTCTCCAGTAAGCAATGCAATCTGCCTGCTGTCAACTGTCCTTTTCCATCAGATTAGGCTGCCTTTTCCACATTTAGAGGTCTAGTTCAAATGTTTTACATGGGCATAACAATTATAAGGAGAGTCATAAGCTTAGAAAAATAACTGCCATAGGATTTATTACTGCATTTTCTCTCAAAATTTAAGTGCATACTACATCAAGAGTAGTCCAGGCTGTTTGTATATATTTGCTGTCTCTTCACTGCATGGAAACACGCATTTGTGAATTCAAACAGCTATCATTTCACAGCAGTATCTAAGTGCCTGGTATTAACAACAGTGATACAGTGTCTGTATTAACAACAGAGATAAACTTTTGTTTTGAAATTCCCTGTCTCTTACAGACATGGAGGTATTGCAGAGTTAGGGAATTTGTTTGTTTTGAGTGCTCACAGCTTTCCACTTGTGCTGCACAGCTGAGCAGAGTATTACCTTTGGTGCCAGAAAGGCACAGCAGCCTTCCACTGCCCACCTCTCCCAAAAGTAAACATCCACAGGATCATTTTACTTTGGGACCTACTTTCTGACGTTTCAGGTACCTTGTACATACACTTACCTTGCCACCCTGAAAAGTGACAATGGTTTGTCACTAATCAAGTATTAAATGCACCATCTACTTTGCTCAGTAAAATGTCTCAGGAAATGTTGCCACAGGAGATTGAAAGGAATTTATTGTTTTACTGATTTGGAAACGGCGCATATGTGGGTTGTGGAGGTAATGTGCTGCTGAGACAAGTGTGTATTCCAGCTGGCTCAAAGGCTAGACATGCCTCCTAACTTTCATGCTCCTTAACATTTAAATGTGCCAAAAGAAGCTCCTGGGCATCCTCAGAAGCAGGCCCAGTCCTTTGCCTGCTGACAGCATGTCTAAACCTGAACCTGGTCCTATTTTGAACATACGGGGAGCTTGAAGCACACCTTGAGACTTAGCTTTTAAATCAAGCTTTCCACAGACTGCCAGCTGCAAAGCCCTGGATGATAAGTTTACTGGCAAGGCTTGTGTTTCTTTGCTGAACTCAAAGCCTCAGGGCGGTAAGACGGCAGCGTGGATTTTTGGCCCTTTCATCCTAACTATTAATTGATCTTCAAGTACCTTGTGCAAGATATGCCATCACAGCTCCATGAAGGATCATTAAAAATACTGGCTGTATTACATGATAGATCTATGTATTTTTCTGTGATACATGAGCTCCAGCTCTCCACCACAAATATTTAATTCCTGTTTACTTCAGCTATTTTGTCTATTGTTTTATTTGCAGATTACACCTGAAATCAGGTAGTTGATTCTCTTACACGTATTTACCATTCAAATTCTGAATAGCTGCTTCATTTGTATACACACTAGAAGTACTTTTATAAGAAGCACCAAGTTACTGGAACTATTTTCACTGAAAATACACAGTAATCAAATTATCACAGTACTTAAAATCAGTCTCATGGGGTAAATACTCAGAGTTATGAATGTGATCTTTTGCTTTCTTCACATTCTCTGCAGTGATGACTTGAAAAACACTGATGAATATACCTGCTATAAAGTAATTCCCTGGAATATTTAACTCAGTCACTGAGAGGCAAACAGTGCTTTACTAATTTAAAAAATGCCTTCTGTCTCAGTCCACAGCACAGGCATAGCAAAATTCAGACTTTGGAAAACTTTGGAAAGCAAAGAGTTAAATGACATGGCCCTGCAGCCTAATTGTGCCCTCTGGAAGTTGCACATTGCTGGGGAATCCCCAGGGGCTTTTCTGCTTCTGGGTGTGTGAGGTGTATGTGCAGAGATAGAAGGATACAATGGAGCAGTGCAGCAGGACAGGGACTGTAAGAGGTGCCTGGGGAACAGTTGTGTCTCTCTGGGTGTGGATGTGAATCCCTGTCAGTGACTCCTGCATTCACCATCAAAGGGAAGAGATTCTGATGCACCTGGGAAGAGCCTGTACCTCATTTTTGCACTGTCATGCGTACATTACTGATGGTAGGGTACTGAAATCGTCATCAGATAGATGGGAGATATGTGTGGTCTGTGGGTTTACAGACCAGCAAGTCAAAGAAAAGTGTTAGACTGAGTCATCTGCAGAATGATGAAGGCACTGTAAATAACTTTTTTTCAAAAATCGTTGATGTGATGGTCTTTTTATGCAGCTGAATAAGTGCTTGAGAGTAGGACAGATGGAGGCAAATTAAAACTTGAATTCCCCAGATTTCAAAAATTTAAACTGAAAGATCTGCACGTGAATCCCCTGCTGTTCAGAAACTTAGGATTTGCTACACCTGTTCCTCAGAAAGGGCATAAAATTCCTCTCAGCAAACCTAAATCAGTTTAAACAAAGCTTTTTCTGGCTTGCTTTGTTTTTCTCACTGGATTTATTTGGGTTGTGTCACTTTTTGGGTTTTTTTTAATGAAAGAGAATTTTTTTTATCAGGAAGTGCATAATCATTTTGTGCAATTTTTCTTTTTGAGCTTTATTACAAGGAGAAAGCTTCAATTGCCTGAATAATCTAGTGTATTTGTGTTGTCCTCTGGGCACTCTGGCCCACCCCCTGCAATTTTACCTCCACTCACCATTTCACCTTCCACTCTATCTATTTTGCTTTTCTTCTCATTGCAGCATTTTGGAATATACAAGCAACTAAAAAGATATTCCTAAACAGAAATGTGATGTATACATATAGGTTGAAGCACTTTCAGTTTCAAATACACACACGAGCACATGATGTTCTCCATTCATCTAGAATTTCAACTCCTTTAGAAGGAAGACCCATGTAGGCTCTCCCATCTGGCTATTGCTATGCCATGTCCTGCTTCTCTAAGAAACTCTCTCCCAGCATACAGGGTAGTTCAATTTTCACTGAAACTGCTGAACGACAGAGTTGCTGTCGTTCTTCTTCATTAATCTTTTTGGCCACCACACCTGATTGTAAATCAGTCATATCTGTGCAAGATAGTCCTTCCCAGACAAACATGCTGCTTTGCCAAACACTCAATCCTACTGAAACTCAACTCTTTCTTCCTCAAAAATAAACCAAAAAACAACAACAACAGCAACAACAACAGCAACAAAAAGAAAAAAGAAAAAAAAAAAGGGGAACCACATGGTGATTGAGAAAAACACTAAGTGACTGAGGTCACTTAGGACATAATTGATGCTCCAGTGTGATCTTCAAATCTGCGTGCACAAAAAAGTTCTGCTGAGAGCTACTCTTTTTTTTAATGAATGTAATTTTTTTTTTTTACCCCTTGATTCCAAAGACAGACAAATCTTTGGAAATTCTGACTCAAGTAGCACCGTGCTTGAAGCACTAAATGTATCCGGCGGTCCTATTATTGTCATCTGAACTACAGTCCAATTGAAAAATGTGCATAAGATGTAGGGGCACATAGATAAGTTAGAGAAAAATGCATTTAGAGTCCTAGCTCTAACATAACTGCCATGTTTCTATAAAGAGTGAAACAACTATAAAAGTGAAAAAACCTACATCTAACAGCTGAAGTTGCTGCATTTCTAATTTGTAATACATCATGTCATAATCATGTGTGATGCTCAGCATGACAAATAAAGACAGATTACCTGGCCAGAATAGCTTATAAAGTCCTGATGTTTCAAACACTTTCATAGGGTGTGGTGTTTACGCTCCGAAGAGGGCCATTAACTGCATTGTAACTACTCCTGGAATAAAGCAGTGTCATTGACTTCAATGAGACTACTCATGGTAATAAGCACCATGCCCAGTGCTGTCTGGAGACTACTATTATTGCTAGTTACATGCACTTCATGTTGCAGTAGCCTCTAGAAGACAAGTCATGGACCTGGGCCCCACTGGGTTAATCAGTATGGAGCCCAAAGCTAGGAATGAGAATAATATGGATATTGAAGAGAGGAAAACTAGGATGAGAGTGAGAAGAATAGGAAACTAGTGTCTCAGCATTGTTACTTGGCAAGTTGCTGCATATATTTCAGATTTACAGTTTTTAAAAGCTAATAATAATGGCTTTGCTTAATCAAAGCCGCATTCAGCAGAAAAGTTATTTACATATTTTAAAAGATTCTGAAGGGCTCCTCCTATCCTGGCTCACTTAGCCCTTTTCCTGCCCTTTTTCCCCACTGTGACTTTTGAAAGCAGGATCCACAGCAATCTGTGCTTCTATAGGAATAAAAATTTAAAGACTTACATTTTGTTGTGGTCGTGGCAAAAAAACTGTATGCAGACCTTTTTCTTTGACTCCATTGTTTGAAACTTTGCTAGTTCCTTTTTTTTTCTCGCTTCCTCTTACTTGTATTTGTAGAGTGTGAGAGAGGCTAAATGCTTTCAGTGTTTGATCAGTCACCAACTGAGAATACCCTGGAAATCAATGTTTTCTACAAGCTGAATTTTGTGACTATGTGTACATGAATGTGTGAATATGAGCATATGAGTAATTGCTAAGAATGTGCAAGTGTGTTGTGGTAATTATTTTCCTCCATTCATGGTCCTTTCAAAGGAAAAAACATTAAATTGATCTAGAGGAGGAAAAAAATAATGAAAATCCTCTTAAAAACGAATTTCCTAGACCAAATAGGCATCAGAATGTTTTAAAGAGGGAGTACGGGGGTTAACACTGCCATAGCAGTTACAATTTTTTTTTAAAAAAAGCATAATTCTTTACAAATACATGCAGTGTGGGAGGAAGGAAGGACTTGTGGTTTTGGCACTTGACTGGTAAGCTCACAAGAGCTAGATTCTTGTTTCCAGCTCTGCCATAGACTGTTCATAGATGCTATCACAGTGAAAATAATAAATAATAATAGTTATGAGCACTTCTGCAAATTATCATCATCTTTCTCTGCTTGTAAAAAGGGAATAAGAACAGTACTTTCCTCCTAGTGCATGATTTTTATTGTGCTGGTGTTGTAAGAAGACTAAAGATGCCCAATCCGGTGCTGTGCAGGGATCCTCTGGCAGCTGATACCTGGAGCAGCACACGGTGTGTGAGCCCTGGTGCTTTGGCCAGCCCAGGTAGCCGTGTCTGGGGGAGGCCTCACTTGGCTGTAGCGATGAGACACAATGTTAGGGCAGGCTGGCATCAGTGATTGAACAGCATAATCACAATGGAAATTAATTTCTGAGGGGGTTCAAGTAATAATGTTTCTTTCTGGAATTTAAAATGATTGTGACAAGAGTGATAGGAGATGCCAAAATGTATGTTAAAGTGCTCAATTCAGTGTTTTTCGTTATAAATACTTTCTGTACAACAAAATCAGTGGGGGATCTGATGTTTCATGCTTCTTCCAACTACCTGGCTAAGCTTATGCACCCTGATTCAAAGTGAACATACAAGCTATGGATGAAGAAAATTCCTGTTTGTTGAAGGGAAGGGTAGGAATTCATAATAACGTTGTGGTTTAACCCAGCAGGCGGCCGAAACCAGGACAAATAATTATCACAAAGAAAAGCTTTGGGAATGGTGATAGTCATCTACTACTGCACCATTAAACTTTAAAAGTTTTTTGTAATTGACACAAAAGGTTTGATTACCATAAACATTTCTCCCTGGACTAGCTTTCCTTCCATTAAAGTACATTATTTCAAAAAAAGCACTCTGTTTTTCTACTAAGTTTAGAGAAGACAACACTGGGCCAACAATGACTGCCTTTGAAATTTCTGCCTCAAAGTTCCCCATCCAAGGGACTCTCCATGGACTGCTACTTCCTACTTTATCTTCAGTAAAACTGTTCTAAATTTTCTCCTGTCTTCATCTCTTAGTAGATCATCTTCATTAAAAAAAACCCCACTGTTTTATAAATGGCAGTGATGAAAATAGTGCCAACTGGATTTTCTAGAGAATCAAATCTCTGAAAAAAAATGAAATTGTAATAAAAAAAGTATCCCCACTACATTCCTGAAAATGATTTGTCTTTCCTTTGTGAACAAATGCTTCCTCAGCATTTGGAGTTTGTAATTCCCCTGCATTCACAATTTTGTTTAATTCATTTTCTTTGTTGGTTTGTTGAGAGTTTTTTTATTGTTGTTGGTTGTTTGTTTTTCAGAGATTGATGTAGAATAACTCCCTTTTTTGATTTTTGTTTGCTAAAGGATATAGTCCACAGAGTCCATCAAAACACATTTGACTCTTAGTATCCTTAAAAATCAAGTGCTTAAAGAATCTAACTCTGGACTCTCATGTGTAACTTTAACCACTTAAATAGCTGTAATGCTAATATTTTTACCATTACTATTCCTTTTCATAGATGATAAAGTCACACAAAATCACTAGGATATGTGTTACCCTGCAGATATCTAGCCAGCTTATTCTTGTATTAGGCTTAAGGATTTATACCAGAATTGAGATATTCCTCTTGTTAAGATACTGAGTCTTGACTTAAAGACCCCTAATTATGGAAAATTTAACACATCCCTTAAAAATCTGATTCACAGGATGATTACTCTAACTGTTATAAATGTATCTGATTGAACTTTGCCAGTTACAGCACATTTTTTATTTATTATCCTAAAGCCAGGGCTTAATAATCTAATGTACCTTATAACACCAACTTTGTCCAAGAAAAAAAAAATATGATGAAGTTGTATTAATGCCAAGAGCACTATTTATTGAGGAAGGCGGCATTCTGCAGCAGGACTAGAATCCAAATTTAGCCCTATTGGGAGTTTTAGACTATAGCTGTGCCTATTTCGGACAGATAAATAAAGTCCAAGTCTACTGTGTTGTGGCCTAAGGAAAAATATAATAGGACATGATACCTGGCAGAGTAGAAGTAGGTGGGGGACTGAGATGGGGAAGAGAAGCGACTTAATGTTCATTTTTGAAGTTACATGTTTTTGAGTGCATACTATTTACTGCTTTCTCATTTTGCATTTAATTTGTATAGTTTAACTTCAATCAATTGGCATGGGAATGGTGGTCAGGGCTGAAAAAGAGCGTGGAACTGATTCATATTCATCATAGATCTAACGTGCTGAGCAGTGTCTGGTCTTTGATTTTGCAAAGACTCCTCAAGATATTTGATATTAGGCTACAAGTCACGGAATGTACTGTTGTAACTTGTACAAGATCCTAAATAATTTTGAATTGGCTTGTGTTCAGTTCTTATGATTTTTTGGGCTTCCTTTTTTCTAATGTACATAAATTATTCTTCCCAATCCCATTAATGTTAAATATGCTTGCTGAGTTGTCTTCCAAGAACCTTTTCTTTAAACAGTCTACCTGAGATAAATGACTTTCTTTTTTTTTTTTTTAACTAACAACACCTGAATAAAAGACCTTTGGGGCTTGCTGTCTTTGTATTATGATTTATTTGTTGATGTAAAAAGATTGCACTATGTAGCAGGTCTACTTTTCTCTCTCATGTACTAATATAGCTACTATTATCTGTCCTCTTATTGAGAAATCCTGCCCCACAGAGCTGAGAGCAGAACCCTGAGCGGTTTCTCGTCCACCTCTTCGGATCCTGGTGCCTATCAAAACATCTCAAGAAGACCCAGTTTCACTGGGATGACTTATAAGAAGTGAGGGAACTGCTAGGAGTTCCAGTGCTTAATCCTAACAGTAGAACTGACTGGAACAGGAGACACATCAGCTCTCCACCTGTTCCCACCCACCCTTATCGATACCGTTTTTGAGGGAATTTGCCCCTGGAAAAGCCTTGGTCCTGTCTTTGCACACCTATGGTATTCTATAAAACTTACAGATAGTAAGAGTGTGCCACAGGTGTTGGCCAATATCAGTCGCTCCAGACCCTGCAGAGCAGCAGGGTGGGAATGGGTAATATCAACCATCCATATAAAGGGTTAGGGGAATAGGGAGCTACAAGCTTTCTTCTCCTCATACATGAAACAAACCTGCTCCTTTCCAATGAGAAACAAAGCTTTCCCTGAAAGTGCCCCCTGGATTTTCACCTGTACTTCCTTGATTCCCAGAGAAGGCAAATATAAAGGCATCAGTCACTAGTCAGTGTTCTACTTTATTCTTTCAAAACTCCTTTTATATAATTTTCTTTTGACTCAATGAGGATACTATGTGAGCTTCAGGATCCAGGCTTTTGCAACTATCATCATTTTAGGATCACATTTAGTTAGCTCAATGTAGATGATAACAGAAAGTTTTAAGTTTCTAATTATGCAATTTCTGTTATAGACCTTAAATTCAAACTAGGCATATTGTGATCTGAATATGTGTTAATCCTATAGCTGAGCAGATTTACATGATTAACATGAATGCACTTTTTATGTAGATCAGAGATGAGAGACTTTGTGGAAGAAGGTGGATTTAAGAAATACTTTTGGCAAATAGGGAAGTAGTTACAAGTAAAATGTTTTATCATGTATAGCTGTATATTTAAATAATACAGAAAGGGAAGCTCTTAAGTTAGAGAAAACAGAATAACATGGAATTTGGGACAGAAAAAACCTTTAAGCCAAAATTCTCAGAGGTTCATTTGCTCAGCCATAAGCCTGGACATGATCTGAACTTGGACAGGAACAGTCCTATTTGCCATATTTGCCACTGGTGACACACAGGCCAGCTCAAAGGGGTATGTTGCTGCAGCAGGATGCTCTGTCTAGAATGGGGAGAACAACCTGAACAATGTCCTATTTGCAAAGCTATCAGTGGTAAATGAATAGAGGGTGTCATGCTGCTTTTGGTGTTGAACAATGCTGAAACCAGCCTGACTCATCAATCCCAAAGTTAAACATCCTGATAGTGAGATAAGATACGGTAGACCTGGTAAAATACCCGGATAAAGGACCAAACAGGTGATACTACTGATAACTTATCTAAAGCTGCTGAGCTAACACAGCAGGCCTGGAGACATACGACAGTCATATATAAAAGCCCAGTGCCAAATTTTAAGAGTAAGGTCTTCTAACATATCCCTTGTTGGGGTATATGCATGGAGACTCCTCCCCTGACTGGGGATGCCCCTAAAGGTTATTCCTTAAGGCTGAGCTAAAGAGACTTGCCCACTGTCGGTGTAAGTGAGTACAACATCAGTCTCTGCTTAATAATTGGGTTTGCTAGCTTTAATAAAATTGCTTTAATACAATTGCTTTTAATATAATTTCTTCAATTTTGCTTCATATTGCACTAAATTATAATAGTTGTTACAGTTACTGTACTCTGTAGTAAATAATTCTGTTTTAGATCTTATCATCTAATCATTATCATGATAAACCATATATATTTATAAGAATATATCTGGTCTGCCATCCTTAATTCTGCAGGACAAAGTTGTATGAAGGTTCAATTACATCTGTATAATTCTTTACACATAAATCATTGACAAAGTCTGTGGCTAAGACTGGATACAGCCACACATTGACTCCTCTCTGAAAAGGAGTTTAGAAAGCAAAGGGGTCCTTTCTGCATCTCTTAACTCAATGGCAGAGCTTCTTTAATAAACTCTGTCTGAAGCTCCTGCTCTGCCTGCAACAGTTGCAAGACACAAAACTGAGAAATAGCACTAGCTCCCACCACTATGTCCACTACTGAGGCTGAAAGTTACTGGAAAGTGAGACAAAAGGTCTGTGAAGCCCTAGAGCTATTTTGCCCACCTCTAAGTCAGAACAAGTTTATTTATTAGTTCATAATTGCTGTTTTTCTGTCTGTGGTAGTGTCAAACATCTCAGACAAAAGGATTTGTAAATATAACTCCTATTCAACTGTAACAGTAGATTACTATTATTGTCTTGTAATTGGCTGCCCGACCTATAATGCTCAATGTACATACATAGAATCATAGAATATGTTGAATTGAAGTGTACCCATAAGGGTCAAGTTCAACTCCCTGCTCTTCACAGGACTGCCTAAAACTAAACTGTATGGCTAAGAGCGTTGTCCAGATGCCCCTCGAACTCTCTCGGGCTTGGTGCTGTGTCCACCTTCCTGGGGAGCCAGTTCCAGTGACTGATCAGCCTCTTGGTGACCTTTTCCTAATGCCTAGTCTGAACTTTCCCTGACTCAGCTTCACTCCATTTCCTCATGTCCCAGCACTGGTGACCAGAGAGAGGGGATCAGCAGCTCCCACTACAGTGTTCACACATTCAAGTTTGATTCCATGCTGGGACTTTTCTGGCTTTCTTCATCGTGGCTTTACTACTGTGGGGCTGTCTCCTGAGTAACCTTAGTCCCCTCTGTGAGAGGACAAGTTGTGACTGACACCAGGAAATCACCTTTGGACACCATGCTGGACCCAGTTAGTCCAGTCCTGGGCCACTTATGAAACAGTTGCCATCTCTCACGCATAGACTGCTCCCTGAGTCCCACATCCACCCTGTCTCTGACCGAAGCTTTAGTCTTGTGGCTCTAGGTCATAAGAAGTTTTATCGTGTACCTCATCAGATAATTGAGTATAGTCTTTTGTAAGAGTTACATCAGGTAATATTTAGAAATGCATGTAATCCCCAAAAGGAATTTTTCTCCACTTGAAGCAGCTGGTATCGAAGAACCTGCTATCAGGAAATAGTCTCCTTTAAGAATGTATAAGCTGTTTCACTCTAAGGCTATTTAATATCATAAAATAAGGGTCTCTTATTCAGGAGGGGAGGAGACAGTGGGATGAAAAATTTGAGCAGACTGCAAGTTACTAATTTTTAGAAGATACTTTTCATGCTGTCCTTACCTATCCAAAAGAATGTAGGTGTGGAGAACTAAATGCTCTTTCACCTAGAAGACTAGATTAGAAGTTAAATCCTTAAATTATCATGGAAAATTTGTAATATATTTCTCTACGAAGTGCAGAAGCAATATAAAAGCGGCAAACTATAATCCTGTCCATTTCTAATGCAGCCATTAAAATACATTTTGACTCTTTTTTTTTTTTTTCCCTCTCAAGTGACTGTATAAATTACACAGCAGTAAAGGTATTGCCTTGACTTTTTCTTAATCTTCTTGTATGTGAACTTCCACTAAATGTTCCTTCTTTAGTTAAAGGAAGAAGCTTGGCTGCCTTTTGCCCACAGCTAAATCATTAAGGTCTGCAATTCTTTTACCGACTGAAGATGTTTCTTCATCTTCTTGATACATTCTCTCTTTGGATACGTAAGGAGAGCAGACTGTCCACCTGAAGGGACAGAGAGGGACTGGATGAACAGTGTGCAGGATTTTTTTTTCTTATTGGTCATTGGTAAGTTTTCTGCCATTAGTTAAGAGAAAAGAGATGGAAAAGTTGTACTGAATCACCCAGTCCAGCTCCTCCTCTGTGCTACACTTCATATTCCCCATGCTACACTTCATATTTTTGCTCAGAAAAAAATTTAAAGGGTTTGCATTTGTTCCCATATGAGCTTATTTCATACCACTGTTTCATGCTTTAACTTCCACTCAGGGAATCCTAAATAATTTCTGTCCATCCTTTCCATTGTACTTGCCAGATATTTGTAGGGTGTTATGTTTTCCCCCAAGCCACTGTGTCGCCAGTTTTTCTCTCCATGGTACAGAAGGGCTGTTAGACCCATCTACAGTTACAGCTGCCATTACTTCTTGTTAGTCTTGCTCCATGCTGATATGTTGACCTTTGACCATTTGGACAGAATTTTTAGTCTCTACATTAATGTCTTGAGCTTATTTTTTTGGAGAGTACAGAACAGCACAAGTCAGCCTTCCCTAAAACTGGGATTAAGGGGAAAAGTCTATCACAAGAGAGAAAAAAACACAGTCTTTTCTCTTGAGAAGCTGTAACAGACGTGTGCCTTGCAGTACACACTTGACTTTCAGTTTCTGGGGAAGATGACTCCTCGAACTAGGCCTATCCTTTTTGTCACTCCCTGACAACCCTGTCAAACTATGCAATTCCAAGGGGAAAAAAAATCCACTACTTACAGAGTTTTAAAAGTCCCTTGTTATGTTGATTACATTCTTCAAAATTTCTACCTTAATTCAGCAAGCTCAACAACAACCGAGCTCTCACAAAACCTTGCCTCCTCTTGAGTGGCTGAGCTTACTTTAAGAAACCTGTAAAGGTAGAAAAAGCCTTTATAATTTTTGTCCCAGCTGTTCATGCCTTTGTGGGCCTGAATATCATGCATAGGAGCAGGAAATTGGGCTTTCGTGTGTTCTCAGCATTCCCTTCACTTTGACATTTGTAGGAGGTAAAGAGGAATGGTCTGACTAATGTGGAGAGATGAGGAAGGTGAGAAATGCTAAGAGAAGACTAGAAGAAGGAAGTGGTATGAGAAGCCTAAGGATCACGGAGCAAGGATTATGGGCAAACAGAAGAAGTGTCAGGCAGTGGATGAAGGAGAGGATAAGAGATAGGGGAGGCAGGAGCTGTGGCAAGCAGAAGACCAAAACAAAGATCAGACAAGCAGAGGTGAACATGAGCCAGGATGTGAGTATGAAAAAATATACTGTTGACAGATCATACAGCTACAGGCTGCATCATCATGAATATTCACAAAGGCACCAAGCTAAAATTGCGCTGGCATTTCCTACCACTTGAATGCTTGATTTTGCAATCTGAACATTCCTTTAACATAAATTTTTAAATGTAACTCTCTGTAGATATATAGTCCAGAGTTATGTATTTAGATTGTCTTGTGTACATATAATCATGCTTAGCTTCTTTGTATGGAAATGAAATGATACAACTTGCTCCAGGCTCAAGCCTTGAGCTCTTTTCACGTGTCCATAGCCTCAGTCTTATTTGATCAGCATGTAATCACTCTGTCATTCTTCTCTGAATTCCTTCTAAATTACTAAGGAGGTGCCCAAGACTGAATATAATAATTTGTCCATGGTCAGACCAGAGCTATAGGGAAATAATGTTACACTATATGTCTTCTTGCATAGTTGATACTTCCGTCAGCTACACTCTTTTGCTGCTATACTACACTACAAATTCAAATCTAATTACATGTTCTGCACCATACCTCTGTTTCATTAGTGCTTCCCTGCTGGCTTCTCCGTGCTGCTATGCGTGTTTCTACATGGAAAACAATCCTCTCTGTGTGAAGGTGGGATGGGGGTGGAAGTAAACAGAAGAACACAAATAATAATTCAGACGAAGCAGTAGAAGTTGATCTACTATTCCAGTTGTTCTACTGGTTGACTCTACTGGTGGTTCCACCACTCTCCAAGTCAAAAACGACGTCTAGAGGATTAAAAAAAACAGTTTGGCTTAAAGGGAAATTCAACCTTCTGTAAAGATTATCACAAATACTTCCCATTTTTTTTCCCAGTATGTATCTATCTAAAACTGTTTATCTGCCTACACAAAGAAATAAAAAGATGACAGCAGTGACAATATGTTAGGAAGTATATAAATTTGAGGCAGAGAGCAAAAGAACTCAGAAGAAAATAGGTCAAGGCAGTTCAAAGGTAACAAAAAGAATATGTTTGGAATATTGAGGGCAAGCAGAATCAAAATGACAGTGTTGACTGATTACTAAACAATTTGACCAATGGAGAAAGAGCAAAAGTGCTAAATAAGTGTGTATGGTTTATGTTTGAGGGGAAAAAAAGTGATAGTACTATATATTAATTGCAACTTTCCACTTAAAGAGTGAGGAAGAGTGAGGATAAACAGAGCTACCAGAATTAGTCATTTTAAAATCAGCAAGTCCAAATAACATGTATATAATAATAACAACTTTTAAAGAGTTGGCTAGGAAACACTGGGAAAAAAGAGCAGTCTAAAAAAAAAGCTAATACTGTACTAAAAAATCAAAGAACTCTGATTTTCCTGAGTCTTTGCAACCATCAGTTAGCTTGGCCTACTGGTTACAATGCTTTTAGCAATTTCTTGGGGGGGATATAAAAGTTACACATTTTAGATGGTGCAAAGATTGAAAGAAAAATAACACAGAATACAGGCCGTCGGTACAGAATGACCTAGTAAGCTAGTTGTGGTGAACCAAAATGTTTCAGGATGGGAAAATGCAATGTTGTGAACACAAGAACAAGGAAAGCAATCCATAAAGAATTGAGGTCATGGTCTGAAATAGTCTTAGATGGTTGAGTTGGATAGTCAGCCTAATATGAGTTGTAATAGTGATGTTGTAGACAAAAAGCCATTTTGGAAATCTTTGTTTGCCAAAGTTAAATTACCACTGCACTGGACTTACTGTACCCAGTTCTGCTGCTCATGATTTAGCAGAGAGAAGTAGACTTCAGGGTTCCTAGGGCATTAGGATGTATGGGAGGAATAAAGGATTTGATTTGATATAAATATAAATGTATATATATGAGAACAAAATTTGATAATAAAGGGTTTCTCAGTCTCAGCAGACATAACACAATCTAATGGCTGGAAGGAGAAGCTAAACAAATTCCATGAGAAATATGGAACATGTTTTTAACATTAGAACAAAGTGCCAAGTGTTGTGGTATAGTTTCTATCACAGGAATTACTTCTATCGGGGTTGGATGCCTTACTAAACCACAGCTGTTGGAGATGAAGCAAGAATTAAATCAGAAAAAATACTTAAGCCTATATTGCCGTTGTATATTAGATAATCACTTATTTCATGCTGTTCTTAAATTCCAGGAGTATTTTACCCTGGATGCACAAGTCTGAATATTTCCAAGTTGAACATTTATATGTGATTTTTTCTTTTGTGTCTCTGACTGCAAAAACTGGTAATAGAGAATATTTGTATTCTTGTGGCAACTCTGAGATGGAATAATTGAAACACCCTAATATACAGGCATGATTCAGGCATATATTAGATGGACTGCCCCAGACCTTGGGAGGCTTGGTGGAGCTAAAAGTTTGAAATCAAGTCAATTTGTTGTTTGATTTTGAGTGCACACCTCTAGAGTTTCTGAGTTTTGAGCCCTGATTGCTACTTCTTGAAGTTGCTTTTTCGCATTTAAAATCTTTTTCTTTCCTCTGCATGAAAAAATGTACTGGCTGAACTTCCAGTGGTTCAGCAGAACTGATGAGACTAAGCTTATCTGTAAATTTTAGCCCGTATGTACTCCTGTGATGAAAATGCCCATAATTACACAGAAAGTACATTCACATGAACAAACACACTGAAAAAGTATTGAGAAAGATTTCCATTTACTCTTTGAGGCATAACAATATTAACTACAACGATTATAGGCAAACTCACATGTTATTCTTTTAAGCACATATACATAATTTTATACCCAGTAAATAGCAGCACAAACACTTCCAGAAATCTCTTTAACACAAGGTCATGCCTATCAGACAGGCACATCACAGTGCCCTCTGTGAAACCCTGATCAGCTATTTCTTTTTGTGAGATGAAGTCTCTCAGTGTCTCATCCTTGTCTCTGTAGCAACTCTTTGTATCTTACAGATCCCACAAAAAACAAACAAAAATGACAGTAAGTCTAACCAATTCTCTACCCAGTTCAAGTTTGACTATTCAGTTAAATCAGACACAAGCTAAAACACAGTGGCAGCAATGTTCTGTATTTGACAAACGTAGGAATGCTCATATCGGCAGGACACCATAAATGTGCCCATTTCAGGGCATTTCTAGGAAACAAGAGTACAGTAGAAGGGTGATGACCCACTGAAAATAACCTATGTGAAGCATACACATCAAACCAGTTATTCAACATGCTGTTGCTATTTTCTTTGACGTTGGGTGCTGCATAGCCCTTACTACCCTGAGCACTCCTGGGTGCAGGTATCTGTTCCTCCCCTCTGAAAGGTTGTGTGCAAATCCTGTTGGGGTGGGGCACCAGAGATAAAGAAACTGCAACTTGAAAATGGTGACAGATGCTGAGCTGGCGTCACATGCTTGAGATGAGTGTCCAGAAGCAATTTATCAGCCTTTTGCTCTTCGTACTTAAAAACGTTTTAAGACACTGTGATCGTACTCAAGTGTGTGTGCCCCAGATGCTTTCGGGTCGTGGTTGCAACACGGTTCAGGAGCAAGTTCAAACATCACTCATTTATACATGTAAAAGGTGGGGGCTGCCAGCTGCTAGGCTGCTGCTTTCCTTTGCAGAGTCGGATCCCGAGATGACAGTGCTGAGGTTTGTGCTTTTCTCCCTGTCTTCAGAGGAATGGAGCACATGGAATTTGCAAGTCTGGGCCCTCCTGCACAAGCAGCCACTGGCCAGTTCCCTGTAAATCCTGAAAAAAGAATTTGCGCATCACAACTCTATCTCTTGTGAAGGCCTTTACAAACTCATTCCAGGATCCCACGGAGATGGTGAGATCCAATTTTTGCCTATGAAAAACCCAAGGCAGAGACCTAAATTTAGTCCTTTTACTCCCAGGCCCGGGTTATCGGTCTCCGAGCGTAGGGGGAAGTCCAGAAACACAGAAGCCTTCACCAATTCCTACTCAGAAGCTGATGAGTGCTGGGTGGAACTGGCCACACAGCGGGTGCGGCCATGGCACCGACACAAAAGAAGCTGATTCAGCTCATTCCCAGATAATTTTCACTGTCTTTCCCTGCTGGAATTTGTGGGAGGGCTAGACCAGCAACAGCGGCATCAGATCTTCCTCCAGCTCCTCGGGTTGCAGTGAGTAGCAAAAGAAGAGTGGTAACTCCTGCACCGGTGGGAGTGGTTTGGGGAGCTCCACAGGAAGGATCGGTGCTGGAGCTGTGTGGGCAATGGTGGCCTCCCCTCATGCTACGGTTACTCAGCTCTTTCACAACACTCCTAATGGCATCGCCTCCCGAGACTGGAGCAAGGCTTGCAGCTGCTTAGTGGCCAGTCTAAACAGCAGTCCTGCACAGCCACAAATTAGATTAGAGAAGGCTCTGAAATGCTGACAGATCTGTGCCTATGGTCTCCAAGATTGGCCCTGACCGTTCAGGGAATAAGCAACTGTGAATAATAATCTTTGGGAAGAATCAGTGTCAAAATTCTTACTGTTTGTCTCTGAATCAAGTGACCGATTTCTGAGTTCTCTTCCAGTCAAGTCTTAAGAAATCTGTGGGTAGCTGTGATGCCTGAGAGTCACCTTTGAAAAGAAAAGCCACATAAAGGTTGAATTTAGGGATAGATGGTACATAGCATGCATATGAACATGCATTTGAGTGATTAATAGAGACAGATTAAATCAAAAGGATGAGAATTAGAAGAAGCCACTGATTACAATAGCTCTGTACTCTCAGTGCTGAAAGTAGGTTTGACAAACTCTGAATCTCTTTCTGTGAGTTGAGAGAATATATAGCAACCCTGTGAATAAAGTAGGTAAAAGTATGAAAATTAGATATGAAGAGAACGAGTTAACCAATCTAATAACAAAGTCCAGTATTTTGTGAGGCCGCTTTCTGAGGCAGGTAACAGAGGACACAATTTATACAGTTCTTGTTTCTGTTCTGATTCTTTTGTACTGCTGTACAGCTGAGTCTGTAAGCACAGATCATGTTGTGCTTACAGACTCAGCTGCCTTGTTTTCTTTTTTATTCTAGTGGCTGAACTGCATTAAATATAACCAGATAATAATGTGTCTTTTCCTTTCTACTGGTTGTTCATGTAGGCAACTGTTAAAGTTGCTAAGGGATTGTTATATGACTGAAGAAGAGATTATTTACATGCTCATAAACAGAAGTAGGTCTGAAGGAATATTATTATTAAATGATGATTAGCATGACAGCTAAATTCAGTAATACTGTGTTATAGAGCACATCTTTATGTTCCTAGATAGTCCTACAGTGACCGTATAGACCTTTGTAGTTGACAACTTTCTCAGTTCAAAAAGTTTGCAATTATCAGAGAAGCAAAGCTTCAGTATATGGAAGACCTGTCAGTCCAGTCTAGCAGGAGTAAATGCATTAAATTATTTATGAGTAAACTCTGCTTCCTTCTAAAACAAGGGTGTGAGAATTGTTCCCAGAGGGAGTTTGTTTTCTAATTCCATTGCTTCAGTTAACATTAGTATATTGTCTCACATAAAACAGTAATTTACTGTATTTATTGCCTTCATTGTTTTTAAGGAGCTGTAGCTTAGCTTTTTGTTTTGCTTTAAGCAGGTTGTGAGACAAAATATGCTTTTTAATGTCAAAGAGCTGGTTAAAACACACACATTGTTTAAAATAAGTCACAATTTATATTTGACATTTAAACAACTCTTTTTTTTTTTAAAAGTTTCTTAAGGCATTTGCCCAGACAAACAAATAAAAGCAGAAAAGGATGGAAAAGAATGTGCCACTGAAGGTGCCATTGTGCCAGCATGTCACGTTCTTCAGTGACCAGGCATCTGTATCTGTTGATATCCATTTTGTCCTTTGTGATCTGCTCTCCATTCACTTCTGTGTACACAAACACCTTTTGGGCTGCTGTGCTCCATGGCAGGCACTTGCAGCTCCTCAGTGCTCAGCCATTCCAGGAACCTCATCCTCAAGAGAAATGGAGGTGCTGAATAGCTTTGATCTGCTTTCAAATTGGAACAAAACTAACTTCTATACTTGCTAGAAAACCACAAACAACTAAAAACATGCATTCAGTCAGCACCACCCAAGCCCCTGTTGTTGAGCATAGGTCTGAGACTGACTGGTGTTGTAACAGCTGCTGTAGGGATGGCATAGGCTAGGGATGAAACCTTGTGCACAGAGATGTGCTTGTGGGTTTTGTGCCATCCACAGCTGAAGTTTCATGCTGTGGTACATTTCTGTTGGAAATCAGATGTTGAAAGGAGCTGGTCTATAAGCAGTGGGAATGGCTGGGTTGCTGTCCTGCTGGCACCTTGATCAGCTGAGTTGGACCTCTAGCAGAGTGGTGATCCACAAACACAGACCACCAGCACATGACAAGGTGGCAATCTGCTAACATTGGTGCACAAACAGGCGCTTGGTCTGTGAAGCACCTCATATACCTGTGTGACAGGAAAAGGTGCTGTCTCCATCAAACAGGGGGTGCCCTGTGAGTGCCCCAAGATGCTGAAGACTCTCTCTTGGTGCAGCACAGCAATGCACAGGCTGACTTCTTTCTTCTTCACTTGGGTTTTCCCCCTGGAACCTGCTTGATGCAGGTGTCTGGGCTTAGAAGTTCTCGTGGTGACAAAAGCTGTGCAAATCTTTACATTTGGCACTTTCAGAGGACTAAATTACTTCAACTTGCTTTGATTTGACTGCACAAAAAGATGTTCAAGGCCCTGTCACAAGTTAGTTATCACCTCAGAGGAACGGTTTCTTCTGCTGTTCAATATTCCCCTTAGTTCCATTCCCTATCTATCATATTCAAGATTAAGTGTGAAGCATAATAGCCACTAACTTAGTGCCTGCAGATTTGTCTTGTCATGGGAATAGTTATTAGCTTGGTTTCATTTGAAAGATTATAACTTGGTGTCTCAGCAGGCAGAATTTTCTCATTAAAGCCCAAGCAATAATAGTCAGTATAAAAAAAGTGACTCTGTACTATTTAGTGATATTGGTGCCCAGGCTTGTGACAGAAACTACAACTAATGACTGATTCTTTCTTACGATTAGAAAGGAAATCCTTTATTTTTAGGGCCTCTAGTAAATTATGCTAGTGTGGCTCTTGCCATGAGAAGTCTGAGAATGAAGTATGCTATGCTTATTTCAGTAATTTTCAAATAATTTTTCAAAGAAAGAAAGAAAAAAAAAGAAAAAAAAAGTCCTAAAGCAGAAAACAGTTTTCTACAAAGAATGAGAAGTGATTTTGAAACATTTGGTATTGACAAATAAGTCTAAATTTTAAAAAAAGTCAATCTCTGCGGTCTTGCTTGGACAGATATTTTATGTTTTTATTAGTTATGTGTGAATCTCAAATACTAATGAAGTAAATATTTGCACTAAGAGTGGACATGAACTAAGAAAAGCACTTAAGTTTGAAGGTGAACAGAATAAGTCTAACCTTTGACCAGGTGCAGTATCTATACGTCAAAAAGTATTTAAATGAATGATGAAAACATAGAGAAAGATACCGAAATGATCCAAGATAAGGCATGAAGGAAACTTCATCTGCTTGGTTTAATGGAGAGAAGGAAACTATAAGTCCATAAATGGAGGAGAGGGTCTCATTTGAATAAAATAGGTCAATAAACCAAACTGAACTAAACCAAAATAAAATAAAGTAGAACTGGAAGCTGAAGTTATACTAAATCAGGTCAGGGACATTTTAAAGAGTGATGGTATTTAAACACTGGAACAACTTACCTAGGAGTGCAGTGAATCCTTCAACATTGGAAGTGTTTAAATCAAGACAGACATCTTCAGAAAGATATACTATCTTCACACAGCAGTTATAGCCTGGCACAGCCAGTACTGAGTGTTCTGTGGCCAGAATTATGCAGAAAGACAAACCAAAGCTTGTAATGGTTTCTTCTGGCTTTAAGTTCTATTTTTGGGAGATACACGTTCCCTATTTCTAACATTTATTTAGGAAGTATCATTATGGTTACATGACATATGTAGGCAAAGCTCAGACTGAAGTTTAAAGAAGAAAGGTGGGGAGATTGTGATTAATTGTGTAACTCTGGGTGTGTTTTCATATCACACAAATAACAAACCCAGTTGCTTAAACTACTTCTCCAGTAGTTAGGGATGAAAAGAGAGAAACTCCTTCCAATGGCAGCTGATGGTAGTCATCACTCTCTCTATTGCCCACACAGGTGGCTCTGGAGACATGCCTCCAAAGGTTAGCTGTTGTTTCCTGACAAAGTCCCTAAAAAGAAGGAAATCCCACCCTTTTCCTTGTCCCAGATACTGTATTTTTCAATTGGCAATCAATAAAAAAGACAAGGTAATTTTCTACTGGCTCAGTTCCCTTTTATGGCTTACAGTGCAGTTGGAGGAATTTTGGCACAGCATGAGCAAAGAGATACAGATGTGTGACCTGGGAGAAGCAGGACAATGCAGCACAGTGGGTCCAACCTTTGGGCATCAGCCCAGACCTGGACAGTCAAATGCAGGTCCAGAAACTTCATTCTTACAGGTTCACATCTGGAGGTGTGATCACGGTTTCTCTTTACATCTGGGGATTAAGTAGGGGTATAGAGCCATGCTTCATCCCACCAGCTTCATGAGGTTTTATCAGACCATAAAACAGCATAAACTACCAGCTTCATTTTCCAGCAGTCACCAGAGAAAATTTTGATTTTTTGAGTTTCTTAAAGCATCCCATGGTCTGAGAACTTCCTGTGGTTCAAAATTGTTGGATGGGTGGAAAGGAGGTGAGAGACAAGTACAGCCTCCATTGTTATCATGCAATTTTCTGCGCTTAAGAGGTACCTTCATCGGGAATTAAAATAAAACTCCTGCTGCTCTGAAGAAGCTGATAGCATATTTGTCTGGGAGTTTTAAAACAGATAAGATTCTTGAGGTTTCTGTGTCTTCTACATCCATAAAGAGATGTAAGTGCCACCTCTCAATTGAAATTAATGAGAATTAGGCACCCAAATGTCTTTGTGGATTTGAACCCTTATGTTCTAATTACTGTGGCAATTAAATATGCGGAAAAACAGGTTCAGCTGCTGGAATCTTGTCTACATCAAGGCCTGGTGAAATATTTATGTTAATTTTCTTTCTAGACATGGCTTGAGTTTGCACTGATGACTGTGCAAAACCCTTCTTGATTGTAGAGGACATGTACAATATGGAAGGCCCTGAAACAAAACCTTGTGAACTTGGCTTAGAAAAGGTTATAAGATACACATTCATGAACTGTGTCTCTTGCTGAGCGAGACAAGATAGTTACAAACAAAATAATAAATGATAAAAATAACTAAGTCTTACTTAATGTAAATAGAATATAGAAGAAGCAGATTTTTTCCTAAACTTTTTCTGTAGTAGATCTTCACAAATCAGCTGATCTGCTCACCGTACTGATTTCTGAAGGCCACAAGACTATATAACCTGCATTTCATGCAATAGCATATACATCACAATTATTTTTCTCATAAAGAAAGAAGAAAATAAAATGACTGTCTGTTTAATTTACAGACTCTTTTCTGTTGGAGGCCAGTATAATTACTGATATTATTCTTATGCATGTACACACTACTGAAGCACCAGTGTTAAAGGAGACACCTTCGTTCTGAATTTTCTAACTTCAAAGTAATGAAATCCTTAACTTCAAACCACAAGAATGAACTTTTCAATGTTAAGTACCTAGTCCTAGTGTCAGTGTATAGAGCAACCTTGGCTAAAAAAGCCCAATTAGGCCATGTAAATGAAGTGGTTTTCAGCCAGTCCTACTGGGAAAACCAGCTTTGTCTGAATGGTTGTAATTACAGTTGATGGGGAAGGGGGAAAACAAATTTGCTATGCATGAGCCCTTCCCAAGTAGCCTTTTTTTCTTCTAACACTTGCGTATCTACAAAAATGGCATTACTGGAGAAAGGAGAAAAGGACTTTGTCCTTACACAGGTTCTTATACTCTTCAAGAGTCTCAATGATACATGAAGTTTGCTATAGGAGAGGTGCTCCTTTCTCTGATACATCCTTTTATTTACCTTTCTCTGCCTGACAGCCTCACTGGGCTGCTTGTCATAATTAACAGCCTAAGTACACACATCTCCATAAAAGCTATACTTCGTAGCTTGTTTTAAGCTGGTACTTCTGTTTTCATATTTGGGTCCCTTCTTTTGATTCACACCCTCAGCAAAGCATGTGAAAGTCAAATCAAACAGCGATGTGCAAAATTCCAAAACCAGTGTATTTTCAAGACTTTCCAAAGTGTCTCTCTTCTCTGTGCCTACTCTTGAGAATGCATACTCCACTGTTGATCTGGATTCACTCTGTGTGTTACATCACCTGCATTCCTCAGAAAAGAGTTAATTTTTCAGGGCAATGAATTTACTCATCTGAATTTGCATCACAGTGTGCAACTTACTTGCTGCATCTTTGGATTGCTAGTTGGGTTGTCTCTAGCTCCTGACAAGGAAAAATAGGGCACCAGTATGATTACCTCCAGGGGTACTTCCTATGTGCCATTCTGGCTTCTGTGACTAAGGGCTCGTGAAGGTCACATAGCTCTTCCTTAGATATAACTTTCAAATTCTCTGTATTTGTTTTTACTGCTCTAATTCCTAAATAGTGCAGATTAATTTCTGCCCATATCCTATGCATCAGTCTTTCAAAAGGATGCTTTTTTCCACAAATATAAACCTATTAATCACAAATGTTCTATTTACAAGTTACCATATGAGTGACTCTTTCATATATTAGTCATACTGTAGTGCATAGCTTTATTTCCTTTATTTAAAAATAGCTAATGATCCTTATTTCAATGAGTATGTTAATGTCAATAATATCAGCATATTTTGCAATGCTAAAGCACCAAGAGGGAAGGATTTGGTCAGAGGTGAGTTACTTGGTTTGAGATGGGTTTTTGTTTTGGCTTAGGTTTTATTTTTTTTATTTTTTTTATTTTATTCCATTGAGGCATACACTGATTGGAAAAAAAATTAACATATACAGGAAAATTGCACAAACTGTGCAGGTTTTTCACCAGCTTATTAAGGGTATCTCTAGCCATTGTTAAATAAGAAGTCTTAGCACATAAATATTTTAGTATGTCATAAGGTAACTGTCTGTTTTATGTGAGCAATGAAAGGAACTAAAAACAGTGGAGTCAGGAAGGAGAAAAAAAAAAATCAAAATAGTAAAGACTACTTTTTTGCCCTTTGTGGAATCAGTTTGTCCAGGCACTGAAGTAGACAAGGACACACATATTTTCTGGGTCATGATCTGGACTTTACCACATCAAGATCCCAAATGTAAATGAATGCTGATCCATCAGCATTATTTTTGCCTGTTTCATTTTGTGCTTAGTAAAACCTTGTGTACAGGCACGTGATTGAGCTCCTGAAGAGTGAGAGGTATGAACAGAAATGAGGTTTCTAAGAGAGAGAGCCAAACCAAGTGAGTTAAGGCTGCTGCTGCTCGTGTAGATTGATGTGCTCTTCCCTAAAGGAATGATTGTTTCCAAAGGAAGCCTCTTGCAAGACTGATAACCACAGAGGAAAATGCAGCAAACTCCTGAATAAGTTTAAAGGATGCCTACTGTTGTTTCATGTTTTTCAACAAAGGCACTGGCACTACCATTTCACAACTAGAGGATGTGGTATATATTAATCTTGGTGTCAACAAGCCTTAGTGTTAATCAAGGTAGCATTCTTGTTAGGTTACCTGTTTCCAAAGACTAACCATTAAAAGAGTTGTGGATATGTATTAATTCTTATGCAGAGGTCAGACAGAAAGCGGGTCAGGGTGTGCTTCTCACTCAGAACAGAAAGCTCCTTTGAGTTGTCTCAGACCAGGAACAAGTTATAGCAGTCATGTAGACTGTGGGAGAATCATGAAGTCTCCGAAAGGAGGAATTGGATCCTGGGCAACTGGCTGTAGCTGGTCCTTCTTGATCAGGGGGATCAGACCAGATAACCTCCAGGGGTGCCTTCCAGCCTCAGACATTCTATGATCCTGTGATTCTGTGAACATGCTGATCTTTTTTCCTTTTTGCTCTAAAAATACTCTAGAATGCAGTGGTTCATCAGTTCTTCGCAAGATGGACTGGCTCATGATACAGAGGGTAAGGCCAGATTAAGGTCAAGCCCTTCCTTACACAAAGGACTACACACTCTGAAAGTTAGATACATTAGTCTGGCTGAATGTAGCTATTTGCGTGTTCTTGTGTGTGCTTAGAAGTTTCATAGGAGACTGAGAGAGACCACTGGAGACCACATGTTACATTGCCATGTTTACCATGAGTGACTTTGCCTCCATTTGTAATTAGAAATAGTGACAGCATCTTGGTAATTTTACCAATGCACTGTGTGTCCGAGATTCCCAAGTGCTATTGCTGCACCTCCTGGGCCATATATTGGGGCTATGCATTTCAGGTTCATAATGGAATGGAAAGTGCACTTTTTTTGCCATGTGAAAGATACATATTTGCAAGATATTTTCTTTCCCTAAACTAAATCTGAGACCTTGCATCAGTATTGATGTGAATAAATCTTTTTTTGCAATAAAAGCATGTTGTTTGTAGTCTGTCACATTAAAATAAAGATTTGAACACAGAAGTCACAAATGGAAAAGAAAGAAGTATTTACAAGAAATCAAGTGAAAGAAAATTCATTTTGAGCCAAACACTTCAATCATATAGAATTTTTGCTTTATATTAGGAGACAGTGTAGTGAGTTTCAACATTATTATGTTCAGAACACTGCAATTATATGGCAACAAACCTTAGGAATAAGATTGAAAAATACTTGCATATAGGACCTAATGTAAAAACTACTAAGCTCACTTATAGCTTTTTTTTTTTCCCCCAATGACTACAGTGCACTTTGAACCAATCCAGATTAACCTCCCCAGAAATGCTGGAAATGCTGGAGGGAGGATGAATATGGAATTGAGGGAGGGAAAGGTAGTGGCTCTGTCTGGCAGGGGGTGATGACAAGACAGGGGGCTCAGGTTGTTTTGATTGCAATCTTGCAGTTGAAATGTGGGAAGAAATGCTGCCACCTCTTTTATTGATATTTGTTGGGAGACACTCATTATGTATTACTTCATATGTATGTGTATGTGCATGTGAGGCTTTTCAGAGCTTTGGATGAATGCCTTTTACATAGCATTTTTGAGATCAAAATCTATACAATTATGTGGATTCCTGCATGTAAATGATTTTAGGGAGTCTGGTGTTTTAGCATTTTTAATTTTCTAGTAGATTTTATGATAGTGTAAAGTGATAAATTATCTTTTGTGGCTGCCAGAGTTATTTAACTATCTGCAGACACACCATTAGCAGGAGCAGTCTATGCCCGGTCAGTGTTCCTCATCCCTCCCTGGGAGACTGCTCACAGGGAAAAGGGTTTCCAGGCACTTCTGTGCAAGGCCCTTTTGCCAGCAGTGCCACCGGGGTGCAGGGAAGTACCAGCCAGCCCTGGTGTGCTGCAATCAGGAGGACATTCTTCTACTATGCAGTGGAGAAAGCTACCAAACAAGCATCACTTATTATTGACTTTCCATTGCTACTGGCCTGTGTTAAAACCAGTGACATAGAAAAGAAAGGTTCCATTTCCCATTACCAGATATCCAATCCCCCTAGAAAACATCTGTTGAATCTGGGATGATGCCATGGTATTAGCTCTTCAGTTGCATGCTGTTTCATTGGCTGTTCTCAGCGCTGCCCTGTCTATCACAACGCAAAATCTCTTTTCAGAGACGTTTCAACCACATCGTTAGGGTCCCATTTCTTTGAAAATCAGTGGTAGTTTTTAGTCTTTGGTGCACAACTTGAAGTTTAAAAACTTGACTCTGTGCAGGGTGTAAGACGGAACAAAAGTTTCTCGATGACTTCATGTGACAAAAGTTGTGCAAAGAAAAGAAGTGGGTCTGCAGAAATCCTGCAAGTTGCCGTGTTTATGATCTCAAACTCGCACTGGAGTGCCTCAGACACATAACTAAGTGCTTCTCAAAATGTTCATTATTGAAGACAGTATAAGAGAACCATCTTTAGAATTCAAGTAATATACTACCAACCAGAGGGAGAATAATACAGAAATATTTTCTTGATGATGTGTGCTAAAGCAGCAGGCATTTAAGAGCAACGGATGTCAATCTCTGAGGTTTTTGTAAAGAATTGCAATTTATGACGTGTTGGGTAAACAGTTGGATTATATTTCTGAAATGCATGTTCCATCAGGTAAAATCATTGTGATTATAGGCCCTAGTACTTTAAGTAAGTTATGCACTAAAAGGCTGAAATTGTAAAACAAGTATGCTTATGCTTTACTGTTAATCCCTCTTTGTATCTACGCTGAGTAAACTACAAGAGAAACTGCATTAAACAATAAAGGCAAAAATGGCATGTTATGTCATCTTGATAAACAATGACTGTTATACTGTTTTCCTTCAAGAAGCAACTGTGACTGGCCTCTGTATTCCCCCTCAATGGAGAATGTGCCTGACTGTAAAAAAACCTGGAGGATTATTTAGAAGTTACTTTGTTCATGCCTCTCAGTGAAAGCAGCACTTTCTCTGCATCTTCTCACTTTGTTGCTTTTCCTTCATTTCCTCAGCTCTTATCTATTAGAGAAACCTGAACCTGTTATTTCAAAAACAACCTACTTTCATGCAGACTATGAGTTTTGAACAAAGTGAAATAAAACTTGCTTTAAGTGGTTTTGGAAAAGTTTGACAGCAGAAGATAATAAATGAAAATAAATCTACAATATTTCTCCTAATGCAATTTGTGGCATGTCAATGTCAAAGCATTCTAACAACAAATCAACAAATATTTGAAGGAAAACAATATACATAACTTATTTTCCTATATTGGAAACAACTGTCAAACAATTATTGTATGACTTCATGAATTAGTTGGCTGTTTTGAAATATTCCTGCTAGGATTAAAAAAAAAAAAAAAAAAAAGAAAGGAGGAAAAGAAGTCTGTATGGGCCTTTGAGCCTGAACATATTGTGTCAATCATAAGCATATGCAATGTATCTAAGCCATGAGGTAAAAATTTTCTTTGTAAATTATTTAATAAATAAATAATTTGCCTGAAAAAAGTTTATAAAAATATTTTTGCCTTTATTAAGTTCTCTACAGTTCTTTGTGGTGAATATAAACAGATTCATATTGACGTCTTCTTGATCTGCTTTATTTTAACTTTAAATGCAGAATGTATCATGAAAGCATTTCTAATAAAGATACGGTAACAAACTTTTTCTGAGAGATAGAGTATTTCATTAGTTGTCTACTTGAAACTATGAAGTCATGTTGTGCTCTTCTCATCTTTCCTTACAAATGGCTTTGCGGTTTCATTTTGAAAGTGTATGCACAGAGATACTTCTGTCCTTTAAAAACACATCTCTGTAATGCTGTTCTACAGGTGAAAAAAATGCATGTTTGTTATCAGGGTTTACATGTGTTGAAATCTGTGCTTTTGCTGTTATCAATCTTCACAGTTTGTCTGTCATAATGTGAATAAAATCTGGGAAAGCCGCAGCCACATATAAGAACTGGCTGGGATTTAAGGTGTGGGGGGCATCATTTCCTGGTTTAAAGAAAAAAGACATTAATAAGTCTCACTAGAGCAGAGAAGTAAAGAGAAATAACTCGTTTAAATATTTTCCACTCAAGCCCTGCTTGTAAGATGCTTAGCCAAGTCATCAGACAAAATACCTGCCTATTTTAACCCTTCCTATGCAAGACATATGCCAAGTGAACAGTCACTTGGGGCTGACATACTCAGTAAAAATAATAAAATCAAAACTGTTGAGAATAACATGTTTGAATTGACGTGAACAGGACAAAAATACTTGCTTTTCAGAGTTCTGTATTCACTAAAGTTTGTGGAAGTGGCTTGTCTCTTCGGCTGTGGTTCAGCTATGGCATTTGCAGCTTGTGAAAAAGTAAATTTATGAAGTCAGGAAAGGCTGTCTGTGCACATATGAGTGAGGTGCTATGAAGCATGAGGTACTAAAGTATCGAGGCACTTTGTAACAAACTTTAAATTCTGGTATTACTTTCCTTTGCGTTCCATATATAAACGTCTCTGCTGCTCTGAACTCATTTTCTGTGGATGGGTATAGAGGGTATATAGAGAGTATATATATGGGTGTATATATTCACATAATCAGTGAATTCTCCTTTCCCTGTGTCGGGAATCCTACTGTGTGTGCCTAATCTTGCAACCGTCCATTTTAAACATGACAAGTTCACCTCTTGTATGTGAATTATTGCTTTTCTATTCATGAAGTGCTTTATCAGACAATCCTACAAAAGAACTTAAGGGGGAAATGTGTTACTGGGTGATTTACACATGCAATTACTTTACAAATCTGCCAGTGGATTATACTAAACATGTATGAAGAATGTTTAAGTTTGGAGCGAGGGCTGAGAATGCTGCTTTACAGTAGGGTTTCATTTGTCACCTTGTATCTCTGAAGATTTTATACTTTACACTTCACCATGAATTTAAGAGCAGAATTGTAAGGAAAAAGTTACGTAATTTCAAATATTTGGGGGGAAGCAGCTTCATCTCTCAAACTGTAATCATTTAACTCTTTTCCAGCTTCTTCCTTAAATAATGTGTTAGTAGTTGCAAGCAAGCAGGATGCGTCTATTTGAATGTGAAATCAGCTTAAAACAACTTGCATGGGAGGAAAAGCACACCATATAAAGTCACCTAACTGCAGAAAAATTGTGTCCAAATGCCCAACAAATGTTTACATAGTTTTTAACGCCTACTATATTTGGGATTTTAAAACCCTTTCATAGGAACCTTTTATGTACTGCTTCTCCTTAGAGTTTTTACACTGACATGCAGACTTCTAGCAGTTCGTAGTATGGGGGAAATCTGAGTATTTCGAATTGAAAAAGTTCTGCATAAGAAGGAAAAGTTGTGAGGGTTTTCTCGGAGCAGCTCAGGGCTGACCTGCGACCGGTATCAAAGCGCGGGCGGTAACGGGACTGCTCATCGCACAACCTGTGAACTGTCTGCCCACCCGCCTGAGCACCCGCACACAAACGCGGGGCACGGGGCAGAGAAGTGACACGAAATCTGCGGGAGACCCCGAGCAGGGCTGGGGTCTCCCGAGTGCGGCAGCTACTGGCGCGCGTGGGTCGCGCTTTTTATCCTCACCGCCACCTTTCCCAATCCCGTAGGGCAGCCGCGGGCAGAGCCGCCTCCCGGCGGGCCGCGCTGGGGGCGCGCCTGTGGCCTGCGGCTATCCCTGCTCCAACTCAGCGCAGGTCCCCGCGGCCGCGGGGCGACGCGCCCCCTCCGCTC